>VUQH01001218.1:0-19323 GCA_015106775.1 Etroplus canarensis
CTACATCATCGCCATCATGAGCGGTCTGGGCTTCTGCATCTCCTTCGGCATCCGATGTAACCTGGGCGTGGCCATCGTGGGCATGGTCAACAACAGCACCATTCACCAGAACGGCAAGATCATCATCAAAGAGGTGTGGCAAAGCCAGCATATAGTGTACAGACAGGGCATTCTGTACATAAGGACGCATGGCAGCTCATTATTACTGCATCGAGAAAAAGACTGGACGTATAGAATGAATTTCTGTGCACAGGACACAAAATATGTAAGGCCTTCCACTACTGTCATGTTAGGCCATTAAATCAATCTCCCAAGTTTAAATGAGCTTCACATACAATTATGTGCAAGTTTTTTTTTTCTTTTAATAGAGGTACAGATTTTAAAACACTCCCAAATGTGCGCTAAATGAAACCAGAGCTTTTATACACTGGATATACTTTGAATTAAATAGCACATATTGCCACTTTAATAAGATTTAACTTCAAATGAGCCTAAATCGTTTGCAACTGTGTCAGCTGACGTTATTTGTAAAACAGACGTCGCCTTAAAGGAATATCACCTGCTGGTGGAAAAGCCAGTACAGGCTGTATTCTTTTTAAATGCCTGCTCTCTGGTGTGTATATATGTGTATTTTTAAAATGTATTTTTCCTTTATGCAAATTATTAACCTGACAAGCCCAGCTAAATGAGTTTAACATAACTAACTTTTTAATAGGAAAATTAGATGCTTCCGCAATGAGCTCAAGACACGTAGGCCTTGAATAAACAGGCCCGCCTTCACATCAATCTGTTCACAGACTGAATTCGTTTATATCTCAGTCAGGAGCTATAATACATGTTACACAGGTGAATTCTCCCAAAGCGCCTGTTCATTTTAACCCTACTTTTTTGTCACCCAGAAAGCAAAGTTCAACTGGGATCCAGAGACGGTGGGAATGATTCACGGATCTTTTTTCTGGGGCTACATCGTCACACAAATCCCGGGAGGATACATATCCTCCAGGCTGGCAGCAAACAGGTAGGCGGCGCCTCCGACGAATTGCCATCAGTGCGACACAGCTCCATTCAGTCGGCAGATTTGTTGACACGCAGGCCCGTTTAAATAAATAACTCCACAGTTTCGCCTTCTCTCTCACTCTCACAGCCGTTTGTTTTCTTTATTTGCTTTTTTCAAAGTAATGAGGAAACGAAAATGTGCAGGCGGGCACAAATTCACTTAAAAAATATATATCAGAAAATAAAATAAAACACAGCCAAGGCCAGACCTTAAAAAAAAACAAAGAAAGTCATTCTTGCCTGAAGTGTGAAATGCATGAGCAGTTCTCAGTTACAGACAGAGTATCTCTGCATAAAGGGAGCAGACAGTCTGCTTCTCTGAAGTGATGCAGAGCTGCAGGGAGGGCACCGGGCTGGCAGGCCCGCAGCTCCCGGTGTCAGGGCTTTCTGCCACCTGTTAATGAGCTCCCTGGGGGGAAGCCGAGTCTAATCTGTCGCTCTCTCAGGGCATGGATACCAGACCCGGTCCTGTCGCCAAAGGCTTTAATTCACACGAGCACTGCCAAGTGCGTCAGTCATTTTAATTATGTTAAATTCTAGACACTAGGCTATAGTAATATTAATACTGATAACAACGTGCACATTTAAGCACATGGATGCTGATATTGCACATTCTGAATATGCCTGTATAATCATTTTACTAATATATAAAAGACATATATAAACATGGATTTTTCTGCAGTGTGTGTGTGTGTGTGTGTGTGTGTGCGCAGCCTGCTTCGGGGGGGGGTGTAACAGAATCAATCGGTCTCGTGCCCAACACTAGTCCCCACCGGATTAGCCCCCCACCCCACGTGCAGAGGAGAGGGGGCGGAGGCACGTGACAGAAATGAGAAATAGCCTCTCGTGTAAGATGTAAGAATAAGCAGCGCGAGGCCTAAATTTAACCAGTTACATGCCCAACTAATTAGCCTATATGAATCTTTTTTCCCCCCTTCAGATAATTAGTGAGACACAACCTGCGCATGCGCAAAAAAAAACAGTAATCAATTAATTCTCACTTCTGTTTCGGTCAATGCCAAATTAAAATTAAACGTCATTCTTCACGAGAGCTGCACTAAAGTGAAAACGGTTGCTATGCGACACGTGACGTGACCGTTACCTGCTTAAAATATTCATTTCAATGACGTCAAACAGGCGCGTTTAGTGCAGAGCCAATCAAATCCGAGGATGAGCGGCACGAACTGCGTCCACGCGCCTTTTCAGGTGCAATGATGGCATTTAGAGTAAAACACATTTTTTTTTGCGGAATAAAACAATGATTGTATAAACTAAAAGCAAAACAGGATCAATATTTCTAAATAAACCGTCTGCACACCCCCAAAAAATAAGGTTTAAAATTAAAATCTTAGCTAATGTGTAAATGGGTGCTCATACATTCAGTTCAGTTAATTGTGACAGGAGCTGTCAAGTGCCAAAATTTGAAATGCTTGCTGTTATGATATTTTCAGGGTATTTGGTGCAGCCATTGTCCTCACCTCCACTCTCAACATGTTCATTCCTTCGGCTGCCAGAGTCCACTATGGGTGTGTCATTTTTGTCAGGATATTACAAGGGCTGGTGGAGGTAAGACTTTCAACATCTACAAGAGTATCACAGCATTTTGATTCTTTCTTTTCTTTCATTGTGTTTTTATGTTTTTTATTGTATTCATGAGTAAAAATCAGCACTGAATTTATTCTCACTATTAGTAAAGCATGAAGGTTGCACTGTGTCTGATTTATGTGTGTCTGTAGTTTCTGTTATGATTGGTATAGATGGAGATTTGTGATGTCACTGTAACATTTGCAAAGGAGCTTCCTGTGTAATTTTAGTCCAGGAAAAAACAAAGGAAAGAGTGTAACATGGAGTCCAGTGAAATGTGAGATGTGCTGTATTGATCCAGTCCACTACAGTTGGTTTTTGTGGTGTAGTTCAGCTCATTTTTTTCTTTATTGTCATGCTTTGTATCCTGGATACAAATAACAGTAAAGTGATCCTGCAGAAATGGATGACAGGGAAAATACTGATTTGCTAATCAATCCTCAGGTTTTATAGTGAAATTAAACACTCAGAAGCGTGCCTATAACTGTGCAATAAATCAGGGAATGCAGAGAGGAATATGGGAGTTCATTCTATAATCCTTGCATTTAAGCTGTTTGATGACAGATATAAGTATTTAAAGATACATCTTCTGATGACCATGTACAGTACTGTGCAAAAGTCTTGAGCCACACTCAATTTCTTAATATTTTGTTTTAAAAGTGGTCTTCAGCAAAAGTTCCCCAGGCTCTCCAGATGACTTTCAAAGTCTCTTTTTTTGGACTTTGCTTGCTTTTCACTCATTTTCAGTCTAGTGGTACTAGAATGGTGTCCTGTCTCTCCTTAAAGGAAGAAAAACTGGACAAATGGAGGGCTGAAGAAGAAGTGGTAGGCCTAAAAATTGTAGAGCAGATAAATAGCATCTGAAAGTCATATCCTCAAGAAATAGGAAAAAAATCCATCAAAGACCTGACACAGGACCTGAGAGATACATCTGGCCTTTCAGTTGATGCAACAACTGTTTGCCGAAGCCTCATCAGAAATGGTCTCAGTGCAAGGATGGCTGTCAAGAAGCCATTTTAAAGAAGGGAAAGAGGGAGAGAAGGTTTATGTATGCCAAATTATACAAGAAATGGACTTAAAATAAGTGGCATCTTGACAGAGAACAGAGAAAAATATCCAAAGAAATGCTTCAAGAAGCCTGAAGACTATTAAAGAAATGACAAGAAAGCTTGCCTAAGAGAGTTCAGGCCGTGCTGAAGAATAAAGGTGGTTATACCAAATATTGACTTGCAAGCTGGCTAGAATTGTACAGTCTCTGTTTTTGCTTTATGTATTGTTTTTCTATTTATATTTGCACATGCTTCAACAAATCTTTCTGCCCATTTCCCATTGTTCTAGCAAAATATAAAGAAATGAGGGGCAGTTTAAGACCATTGCACATTACTGCAAATGTGATCAAGTAAATATTGTATTCCTTAAACACTAGTGGCACTACAGTTTTTCTCCTACTGTGAAAAGTATGCAAATTGGATTTTACATCAGCAAAGTTTGTTCAAATTAGTGGCTGATTAACATTTAATGTCCACAGGCCTGCTTTGCTTCATAAAAAGCTCATCAGGTCATCATGGTACTGAGCAGTTTGTTCATTGTAATTACAAAGGTGAAAATGTTAATTTTAATTAGTTATTAAATCAGATCAGATCTGTTGGTTTAGATTAATGTCTAAATGATTATTCCAGATAGATTGTTAGCACACGTTAAAATCCTAACGTGATGATAATAATTTTTTGAATACAGTTTTGTACAGAAATGTTGAGAGGCTTTTCTGGAGCAGTTATGTTTATACAGTAGAATATGGGTTTAAACTAATGCACATGCCCTTGAATTTGTTCATTGTGCAAATCTTCATATATTTTTCTATAGACAACACATCAGTTGGCTAACACTAAGCACTGGCCACTCAATGAATACATAATTTTCTAGAACAGTTCTAATGCTAGCGCTTAAGAACAAGACAAAAAACATAGAGTTCCACTACTGCTTATTGTTTCACTGTGATAAAAGAATACTGAGTGTTCCTGTGTGGTTGTTAAGGGAGTGACCTACCCAGCCTGTCATGGTATCTGGAGTAAATGGGCACCGCCATTAGAAAGGAGTCGCCTGGCCACCATCTCATTCTGTGGTAAATACTCATTTGTCTGTGTCTCTGATATGTTTTTATAAATTGGGTTAAGAAATGAAGTGCTGGACTTTGCTTTACTGATTAAGATGCCCATGGCTAAAAACACTGAATCCCTGTTTCCTTGTTGTCAGGTTCTTATGCTGGTGCTGTGATAGCAATGCCTCTGGCTGGGATCTTGGTTCAGTATACAGGATGGTCCTCAGTGTTTTATGTCTACGGTAAGACTAATTGATGAAGGCCTGCATGTGATATGGATGCATATTGTTGCACTAAAGAATTAGAGAAAGATTATTACATATAAAAACACATGTAGACACAAGTGTTTTTAAGCTTGGCTGAAACCTTAGAGACTCCAATGAAAGTCAAATGGATTTAGCCAGGCAGACTGTGTATTGATTCCCCCCACCCATGTTTTGGTGTGTCAATAAATAACCCCCATGTTTCTCTATGGACTGGATACAGTTAGATTTCCTGTCTGGCTTTTATTCTCTCAGGCATTTTGGAAAGATCAGGCTGCCAAATACTCTGCATGTGTTCACTGCCGAGGTCAAAATTAGCTGCAATGCTTCTTCTGCACAGTTCTGACATAGAATCAATTTGTACAATGCAGGATGCTTTGGCATCTTCTGGTATATGTTCTGGATTTTGGTGTCTTATGAGAGCCCTGCTGAACATCCATCCATCACTGATGAGGAGCGCTGCTACATTGAGGAGAGCATTGGAGAGAGTGTCAAGCTAACAGGTCCTACAGAGGTGAGGCGGTGAGACTAAAAATTATAGGTTAAGTAACTTCACCCGGTATTCTTTGCTTTCAGTCCTTTGTCTTATAAGAAACATTACGCAATAATAAATAATATCAGTCAGACAATGTACTTTACCTTTATATAAACAAAACGGTCCTATGTCATAATCTATTCCAGAAATTCAAAACGCCCTGGAGGAAATTCTTCACCTCTATGCCTGTCTATGCAATCATTGTGGCCAACTTCTGCAGGAGCTGGACATTTTATTTGCTGCTGATTAGCCAGCCTGCATATTTTGAAGAAGTGTTTGGTTTCGAGATAAGCAAGGTGAGCTCACAATATAAGTCAGAAGACAGCTGACATGAATTAAAATGAAATGAAATTATTAAAAAAAAACTTCAACAGTCATTTGCATTATAACTGTGTGACAGTTAGCTCGTTGACATATTCATTCATTGAATGTCAGACTCAGTGTCAATGCAGCAGGTGGCCAATAGTTCCTTCTCATGAACTGATGCATTGCATAACAATATGTTACAACATACATTTCCAGCATATACACAAAGTTATCTTTTAAGATGATATGTATTACCTGTTACAGGGCAGGAAAATCACAATGACAGATCAAGTAAATCATGGTATAAAAGCACATTAATGCAACTGTAACTGCAACAGGTACAAATTTTAAAAATCAAACATAAATTATACATTTTACAAAATATCTCAGCTTCTTTTTAATTATCATAACACCACAACTGACAAATCAGAAGATCATTATTTGTTTTATGAGTGCCCAACTTGTTCTTGAGTATCTTGATATTTATTAATTACATGTTTCCCTCTGACAATCCTATGGCAGAAAATGTAGAGTATCAATAACATGTACATTTTCTGCTGTTGTTCAGCTACTTCGGATCACTGAGAAAAACACATACTGAAAAATACAAATACAGGAATCTCCCATACTGTTGAAATTTGGCAGAATAATGTGTGTTTATCTGTGGGGGCCTTTAAACATTAAGGAAATAAAGAGAAAACTGTATTTAATGGTTAACATCTACATTCTAAAAAGTCACTTTGTTTTTCATCCTCTTATAAGCAATACAGTTTGATGGATTATGCTTAGCTATGTGCCTAAAATAGTTGATTTTCTGTATGTGGTTTTAGGTTGGCATACTGTCTGCCCTCCCTCACTTGGTGATGACCATCATTGTGCCCATTGGTGGCCAGCTAGCCGACTACCTGCGGAGCAAGAACATCCTGTCAACTACCACAGTCAGAAAAATCATGAATTGTGGAGGTGAGAAGTCTGAACTGGGGATGAAATAAAACATTTCCACACCTCTGTCTGCACAGCCACAGGGTGTTACTTTTATGGTGTTCGATCCATACTGTTGTTTTTAAGGTGCTCTTAACTGCCAGCTGAGTTACAAAGATGGTTTTGTTTATATTTTTGTAAAAATCTATCTGTTCAATACTTCAGCACACGGGTTGAGTCACTGATTGTGACTGTGCATTGATTTCATATCTGTCACTTACGTAATTGAGTGCAGACCATGTATCATGCTTAATTCAATTGGCACCACAAAAACCAACTGCCTGTGGGCTTTGTGTGTGCTTGTGTGTGTGACCTACTGTCTTTCTCTGCTAGGATTTGGCATGGAGGCCACATTACTGCTTGTGGTAGGATATTCCCACAGCAAAGGGGTGGCAATCTCCTTCCTCGTGCTTGCAGTGGGCTTCAGTGGATTTGCTATATCAGGTTAGTACCGGTAAATAAATCAGAATGTAATTTTGGTATGAAATAGGATTTAAAATATTATATATTCAGTAATTTGATCACTGGTTGCATGTAATTTTATTGGATCCAGTGTTTGAGCTTCTGAGAGAGAAATAACAAGGCAAGTATAAATTAAATACACCTGTTTGCAGTTCTTGGTGTTACCCTACTGTCGTACAGACACAATTTAGTTAATTTCCCAGTGTTTATAACTAAATTGTGCAATGACATTCATATGTTTCAGCTTAGCTATGGTTCTAAAATGAAACAAAAAATTGCATTAATAAAACTGTAATCAGCTAATTGATACGTTCAGTGAAGATCTGGTGAAGTAGTTGCATCCTCAGTGGAGAATATAGTGACACTCCTTCTGTTGCTGTATTAGTATTACACCTTCTGCTCTGTGCTTTGGAGTCCCTTCGTTTAAATTAAATGACATTCTTCACATTTTAAAGAAACTAGTAAAATTACTTCCTCTTTAAAAAATCCCCCAAAGAATTAAAAATATTTGTTATTTAATTTATCTGATCTTGTTTCACATTATGCCAGTGCAAGAGTCTCTGCTTTTTTATTGCCCTCCTTCACTCTCTCTTTCACTGTGAGTGTATGTGTGTATGCGCATCACCTCTGAGTTGCTCCTCTCTGTACATGATACAGGGTGAAAGAGACACATACTGAGAGGAGCAGACAGGAAACAGATGAAATGAAGATAATCCTACTAGTGTTGACAAAAACCATTTAAATGTAATAAAAGTGTCAACCCATATAAAATGTTAACCTCAGAGATCTGAAAGATCAAAGGACAAGATATCACATTTCTGATTCCCTAACTTGAATCTGACCACAAAATGAATGGAATATAACAGAAAAAAAATGCGTCCATTATTAGTAGTGGGTGGGATTTTCTGTTGCACATTATGGTAATTCAGTATATTTTACTCGGGCTAATAGTTATGAATGGACTTTCGGTAGGCAGCCTGTCTGGTTATAAATGAAGCATGACAGGAGATCTGAGGTGTTGGTGATGTGCTGGTCCATTTTGGTCTGAGAAGCTGGTGCTCTAGGTCCTAGACATTAGAGAAACAGCAAGTGTTATTACATTTCAAAAAATCACTTCTAAAGCTAAGTAACATGTTGTATCTCGTCTGTTTAGTCCATACCAAAAAGAGGAACGATTGAATTATAATTTGGAATATTTCTTAGCCGTGTATGGTGATTTCAAAGAAGATATTTGGAAAAGTCAGGTTGTTTTCCTTTGCACGCTAAATTTATGGATTGAGCTTAATTAGAATCCTGTGTACAGTAAAAGTAGACATTTGAATTTAATTTCATTATTGCTGTCCTTTTAGCTAAACCTTAAAGCCAGCCATTCATTCAACAGATATTGCCATGTTTATGCTCAGTTATAAAAGATGCAGATCTGTGACTGTGTGCAAAATCAGCTGCTTGCCTGTTGTTCTCCAGCTTTCTTGTAGAGTGTTTAATAATTCAGTGCTAGCTGTCTCGGGGGACTTGCCAGGCAGGCAGTGTGCAGCAGCTCACGAGGACACTTACTCATTCAGCTAGTCAGAGTGGGGGAGGAAGAGGATGTGTGGCGAGTTGATGCCTTTTTCTGCAACAAGATGGTCACCATTTGTGCTACTTGTATCTGCAACTGTGTCATGGGTTTGTTGCATTTTATGCTTTATTCATAGGGTTAGACTGTCTCCCTCAATTTGGCCTTTAAATCTGGTTAAATTAACTTGTAATTTACAAAACTAAAATTTATTCTCCATTTTATTTTCACCATCAGGCTTTAACGTCAATCACCTGGATATTGCTCCGCGTTATGCCAGTATACTAATGGGCATCTCTAATGGTGTGGGTACCCTATCTGGCATGGTGTGCCCACTGATTGTTGGTGCTATGACAAAGAACAAGGTGAGAGCTTTTCCTCCAAACACGGTAATGATAAATATCTTCTTGTGTGCAAAATGTTAAAAAAAACCTCAGAAGTTCATTATAAGCCTATCATGTATAAGCAGAGAGAAAACATTTATTTAATGCCTTCTGACTGTAGCTCTTCTGCTATAAACAGATAACAAATACCAGTAGTATATACCTTTTCCGCAATAACAATTATATGTCTCCATGTAAGTTATGATATCTGACACACATTCTACTAAACATTTACAAATGACCTTAAAGCTTGCGATGTGCTGCATACAGCGAGGATAGATTATCAAGACATTTATGGAGTTTATATGAAATTTAGTTTAGTTATTTTATTGCGGATTACTAAGCTAAAAAATATAATGTGATATTATCCATGAAGACTACTCTAATCCCATAACATACACTTTTCCTCCTATGGAAACACACTGAGATGGCTTTCCCCCATAGTCTGACATTATCAACAACATTCTTATTTTTTTTCAACTCTATTATGGATTTACGAAAGAATGTAAGATGTACTTATATAGCACTTTTCTACTCTGAGCACTCAAAACAATTCCTACCATTAGCCTCACTCATCCCTTCAATCTATTTCTTCCCACATTTAACCATCACACACTCTGATGGATGTATTGGGGTTAGATTGGAGTTCAGTGTATTGTTCATGGACACTTCAGCATGTAGACAGGGATTAAACCACCAACCTTCTGGCTAGAGGACGGCCTGCTCTATCTCTGTCTATCTAAGCCATAGCTGCCCCATCAGATGCTGCCGGTCTCTAAAACAGTTGAAAACTGCCTCTTTTATAGTGAACACTAGTCAAAATAGTAGCAAAATAGAGGAAAATGTGCATTTCTGGGAAACTATTTTCAGCAGATTTTTTGCGCTACTTTTTAGAAGCAGGATAGAACATACTCATTATAGGGAATGACCAACCAGTCCAGTGATATGGCTTAGTGTGTTTTTAAATGTTTACAGTAAATAGACAGTAAGCTACTTGTTGGTTTTCCTTCCTTTTCAGACTCGAGAGGAGTGGCAGTATGTATTCCTCATAGCCTCCCTAGTGCATTATGGGGGCGTGGTCTTCTATGGGATCTTTGCATCAGGAGAAAAACAGCCATGGGCTGACCCGGAACTGACCAGTGAGGAGAAGTGTGGCTTCATTGATGAAGATGAGCTGGCAGAAGAAACAGGTGACATCACTCAGAGTTACGGTGCTTTTGGAGGGCCGGCCAAGACATATGGTGCAACCACGCAGGTGAATGGAGGCTGGGCTGCCAACTGGGAGAAGACGGAGGAGTATGTTCAGGAAGAAGCACAGGGAGGAGGCTACGGATACAGGCAGGATGAGGGATACTCCTAGACCAAATGCACATTCACTGACATATGAGTAGATTTATTTTTGTGAGTGTCAGATTTAGTCCTAAAAATATTAACAAATGAGAAATAAGAAAAGCTACAACCCATTGCCATATTATTTGCACAAATTCTAAAAAAAACTCTAAAAAAATGATAAAATTAAAGTTAAAACAACTAGACAATATAAATAATTAAAGATATTTGGTTAATAGAGGCGTAACACATATCAAATTGGCAGTCTGTTAACGTATTATTATGCATATTGATAATAGATATATTTATTTGGAGTGCAATTGTGTGTAAATGTGAACATTTCCATCCCATCATCTAAGGTTTTTTGACCACACTGAAGCCTGTAAAAGTACATAGAAGCTGATCCTTATTAATCAAATGAACAATTACAGTACAATGTCCTACAAGCCAGCCATTTCAGTGTATAAATATGTCACTGCACAATATTGTAAGCAGAAATTAGACACTCACTTAATATAGATTGTACTGTTTCTCTCCTGAATGCACTCAGACTAGTGTGTCCTTTTAACGCACATTATTTTTTAAGTTCTCATCACCGGCCTCTGTGTGTACTGAACATGGAATGAACGGATGTGAAGGCCGGACAAGTGGCATCATGATTTATGATGTCGATTCAACGAAACATGCAAAAGGTAAAAAATGTCTTTAAAATGTTTGCTATCTGTAATTCCTTTTGTATCTGTGTACCACTGCAGCTGAGCATTTAATTTTTTGCATTTTAGCAGTGTAGTACAGGGATGAAGTTATTCTCATCATGATATTAAACATCACTTTCAAGCCATTTAAAATCCAGTTGTACCAATGCATTGTTGAAAGATGTATCTTATATAAAATATATATGACAGAAATAAAGTGTTTATAGATTAAATTTAGACATACCTAGGTCACAATAGTTATGGTCATAGAGGACTTTTTGAAGGGTTTGTTCAATGGGAATACTTTGGGGACCAACCAAAATTACTATGAGAGCCTTACTATTATAGAACTGTAAACCTAATAATATTTAGTGAGCAAAGAATAAATATAATTATTATAGAGTAAAATAGATATTTAAAAAATGTAAACAAAGTGATAAATGAGTAAATTTGAATACGTTACAGAAGCCGCTGGAAGCTAAACTTTCTTCATAGCAGCTATAAAGAATTCAACACAGGACCCTGTGGTTTGACAGCTTTCATTGACAGTGACCAAAAAATCCTCCACGTCATCATGTTCTAATTCAAATGTTGGCTGACTCAAAGAAATGTGTAATATTGCCTTTTTTTCAGTTGAAACCCACCCATTTTAAATACAGAAATCTATCCTGGTATAAGAGACTAAGAAAAATGTGGGCATTTAAATCTAAATGGTGAGGCGTTTGAAATTTCAAATAACATCATAGAAGTTGTTTGCGTACAGTATATCTTCACTTCATAAAAAAAGATTTCTATTTACAGTTATGGAGCACAAATGGCAGAAGAGGCAACGACTAATATATGTAATCTGGACAAAAAGAAAGGAACAGAAAAAAGTGGGATAAGGTATTTTATTCATTGATAATCTCAAAGTTCTTTAACCAAAAGTCTTTTAAAATTTTTAATCAGAAAGAAAAAGCAACGCACCCATCATCCACTTGTTGTCCTCATTCTGCACTCACACTGACAAGGTCTGTAGGCGGCAATTTTGTTGTGTCTAAAGTCAGCACTTCACGTTGTAGATGTGTGGCTGTGTATTCATGCATGGAACAAAGTGAATTTTGTAATGTGTCCTGTTTGTGTTTCTTTTTCTCTCAAAGTTTTTTGTCTCCGTCTCAGAAACTGTTACTGTCGCTTCAATTTCTTTGCACAATTAACCAAAGGTGAAAAGCAGAGCTGGGTTTTAGCTGAAAGTCAAATGCTTTCAAAGTAGTACAGACCATCACCAGTGAGGTTCCACCATATTGGACCCCCAATGATGAGGTGGCACCAAATATTACTCAGTGTACAAAGCAATAAACCCATAGTAACAGTTCTGGTCAAACATCATGAACACTCATTGTGTAACTGTTTTTTTATGCATTTGTTAAAAATGTCGTGTTTTTTGTGATAACAAATGTAGAAAAATAAACACTTGTAAAGAAAAATATATGAAAATACATGTATAAAAATATAGTACTAGAGTCCAACGCAAACGTCTTAGACAACACGAAAGTCCAAGGAGTTTGTGAAGGGGCTGCTCACCAGATGAGAATGATAAACTGAGCTCTGTCTGAGAGGCGGACGCTCTACTTCTTCATGTTCTGTCTTTGATTTGGTGTGGTCCACACTGATCCTGTGCTGTTGTTGTTGTTCCTCCTCTTGTTCTCTCTCTCTCTCTCTCTCTCTCTCTCTCTCTCTTCTCAGTATTTAATTGGGTTAATGTCTTTCATTCAGTGGCTGGACCCCCATTGTCTTACTTAACTTCCCCCCCTGTCCTGTACAACCATGAATTTAGTGTCACAATATTCCTTGACATTAAGGTTGAAACTTAAACAGACAAGCTTGAAAAATAGCAAATGTTGCAAACTGAAGTAGTGAGAAGTTTCCTGTTTTTGTGCCTCTGAAGTTAAAGTGTGATTATGGCTTCTGTTGCTGTGTAAATTGAGAGGTTCGTTGATGTCAAAATGAAATACTCTATATCCTTTTTGATATAAAAAGATGATAAACAAATCTGATTGTGTCTCGAGTATTTGTACTGGCAACAAAGGTGAAGAAATAATGCAAAAAGCTAGATAATATTAAAGAACTTAAGCATAGTAGAGATCTTTTTGTGCAATATATCTAAATGCTGCATTCCCAAAAGCTGATATGATGTTTGCAAAGAGTTTCTTTTTTTACATATACTGCAGGTATAAAGCAACACCACCCTTAATTTGAGTCATGATTCTGGCCACCTGATGCCAATATTCACTCTATTTTGGCTGCACCTTTGAGCTCTAAAAGGTCCTGAGGGGATTGTCTAACATAATGTTTCACTTCTATGCCTATGCCGATAGAACATTACTCTGTTAATATGAGTAATCCAGTTGTAAAATGTAGTTTCCTTTATATTTATATTTGGACTATATTCTCAAATATAAATGAAGCTACTGATGCAGCTCTTAAAAATGATCCATCAAATGCTCATACATCTTTGTGGACATTGATAATTCTGTTTGTCTCAAAACGCATCTTTGTATTTGTAGAGATTAGTCCAGCATGAATGTATCAGTAATTAAATATATGGACTCAGTGTCTTCCTGGAGGATAGGTCTGCATTTTTATTCAGAGGCTAATGTGCTGAAGCTTAGGGCTTCACTTCCTGTGTTAGGTGATGTCACTGATTAAATTTAACCAAACTGATTATGTTTTATCAAATGAGGACCAGTGACAAACAGGTGAGTCAAGATAAAGTTGCGGTGTGCAATCAGACATGGTTGACTGTATACACATATGTATACTGGTGAAAGTGCATGCAGTTTTGTTTTATATTGATGGAAAAAGTTACCCTTGTGGTGTTTGTAAAGAGGCAGGTCTGAGGACCTTCAAGCTCATTGTTGGTAGGAGAGAGGAGAAATGTCTCAGAGAAAGAAATAGCAGAAACAACTGTGCTTTATCCTCAGTGCTAATCTTAATAGTCAAGCATAAATAAAATAAACCTTTTCACTGAATTGGTCATTGAATTTACTTAATAAACACCTTTGCAGAGCATAAATTGATTCTTTTTCATTACAAGGCTCTTTATTAGAGGACAAAGGATATTCAGATAAAATATTATGTGTATTTTAAAGATGGCAGATTTTACATGTGATTTACTGTAATTGCAGTATTCAGCAGTATCATTAATCAGACCTGGTTTACATAGCATATATTGCATTAGAGTTTTATTGCTTTCTGTGATTAGTAAGTTTATTATAATCTGCAACAGGGCATGTCAGGGATGTATTCATAAGGTATATCATTTTTCTGGCCAGTGCTAAAGTTTGCTCAAATAAATCACTTAGTAATATCATTACTGTAAGGTTTTCAGCAGAGTGAGTTCTGCCAAGGCCACAGGAAGTACACAGTTAATGGCTGCCCTCCTTCCCCTTCGGTGAAATCAATAGGGTCTGTCCCCAGTGTTTGGCTGGACCTATTGACCGTTCTAACCTCTTAATGGAGATGAGAGGGAGGAGGAGCACTTATTGAGCTATTTGGAGGTGTTACTTCGATTTAAGTGCTGACTCCATCTACAAATCTTCAGCACATGGTTCTTACAGATGAATGCGCAGATACAACAAACCAAAGGAAAACACCTAAACCTGATTAAAGATAAAAAGCTCTATTTCTTTCTCACCAATATTAAGGTCTCATCCACAAAACATGCACAATTATGAGCACCAAAATATTAGAAAAGATCAAGAGCACACCGGTCGACTATTTTTTCCAAGGAAGTAAGACTTTTTTAGAATCGGAATCAGAATCCTTTATTAAATTGTTCACATTACAGGCACTCTGTTCAGTATACATAAATATCAAATATTGTAGTACTTTATCCACCTCACATCCATGCCCAGTTTAGAATTGCCAGTGAACTTTACATGCCTGTTTCTGGACTGTTGGAGGAACCCAGAGTACCCCCACATGGGCACAGAGAGAACATACACAACTCCACACAAAAAGGCCCCAGCTGCAGTTTGAACCAGGAGCCTTCACACTGTGAGGCAACAGTGCTAACCACCACACCACCGTTCCTATTAACGCTCAATAGTGAACTGGTCACTATCAGCACCACTACTGAGTTCTTAGGGTGTGAAATCTGATTGGTTGCATTTTGACCTTTCTAGTTAAAGATCATCAACATAACCACCAAATGAAAGCCCATTTACAAATTCCTGTATGTGTCTTAGAATGGTAAAGTGTAAGTGTACTCATTTAAAAGTCACAAGTTATAAAAACAGTCTGATCCAGATCTGGACAGACACCCAATATTGATATCCAATGCATCTGAAGACTGGAAGCCCCATGACCAAAACTGAACTCCATAATGATTTGCAAAGATGAACTTTTGAACATATTTCATCTCTCAGATTCAGATGGTGGTCTGGATTTTTACCAAACTCAAAGCATAATAGATCTTTATGGATCCTTGTGATGCGCATAGTATGACCTCCTTGTGAAAAATATTGGTTTAGAAAATAGCAAAAAACATAGTTAGATGGGATTTTCAATACTAAAAACTGGAAATTTTGAAGCATTTTCAAATCCGTTAATCTACATCAGATGAGCATGAAACTTGCCAGACTGTTAGCAGTATTGCCTGCACACATGTCTACAAAGATTAGACAGAACTAATCAACAGCCAATTTCATACCATTTTTTGAAAGCTGTAAATGAGATTTTTTCATGTTAAACATAAAAATTCACCACATCTGCACTCTGGATCAGATCGGGAAGAAACTTATGCAGTCAGTGTTACCCTTTATCACCACATAAAATTACAAGTAAATCAACTGAGATTTATATGAGATACAATCTTTAGAAATTTCTCTTCATGTTAAAGAAGGGAATTTTTCAAACTTTGACATTTTTTGTCACCATAACCTTGATCCATTTTTCATCAAAATCTAATTCTGTTTTTCACTAATGTCCTGAAAGGAAGCTACCTGAAAAAGTCTGTAGTTTATCTCTGCAATTTCTTTGGCTTAAAATGCTTGAATTGAGTAGTTCAGTCTAGGTGGTTACACATTGAACAACTATATTATTGTAATTGGGTCACAGGTCACAGCAAAAATCCCCTATTGAGGGGTTAACGAGACTCTTGGTCAAAACCTGTAATCATATTTAGTTGGATCTTTAATGTCTAATTGTGATCACTGATCTGGTATTTTTTTTTTAAAAAGTTAAGCTCTACCCTTGATTATGACAGAAAATAGTTACCTAAGTGAGGAATGACTTTGACCACAAATCATAAACCATTATTTTCATTTTGTCATCTTTATATTCTGCTGATATGAGGGCTGAAAAAGTATTCTGGATAATGTTTTGATTGTATCTGCATTCATGTAAAAAAAAGCTCTTTTGACAATATAAAAATAGCTCAGTTGGTTATAAAGTGGAAATATGGTTAAAAAAATATGTTTGACCTTGGCTGTGCAGAATGACGTACTTGGTAAAAAGTTTGATTTCACATTCTCTTTCTGAAGAGAGAAAGTTTCTTTGTGCTCACCCAAGTTTATCTGCTTAACTCAGAGCGTGACACCACAACTAGTCTGGAAGCCAATCCTCATTCAACATGTAGTTTACACAAGAGTGACGTAGAAGATGAATCAGCTGTTGCTCATATACACAGAGAATGGATTTTACTTTGAAATGTTCAACATTCAAATATTCATAGATTGTTCATGAGGTCAAGGAGTATTTTTGATAAATGTCTGAAGAGGATATTTGAATAAGTCAAACAACTGTATAGTTCATATGAGGCACAAAAGAACAACAGCCGCAATATATAGACTCACACTTAACTATCAGTTTTAAGTTCTGTGCAGCATATATAAGTGCCTAACTCTTTTTTCTGTATGTTTGAACCTGGATGTTTATCTTTTAAGTCTTTTTCTATAGATTCCCTTCTGTGGAGCAAGATAAGTAAAATTCAGACAGCACTCTCCCAACAACTCTGACGTCAAACAACTCTGCAGGAGCTCTGAAAAGCCCAAGGTGACACAGAGATCAGTGTTTGATTGAAACAAAACTTCTGGATCAGATTATTTCAAAAATATGCTCTGTGTTTCTCTACCCTGTGTGTGCGTGTGTGTTTGTTTGTGTGTGCCTTGTCCTGGCTCAGCTCATTGCTTTCGTTAATTTGACAGGTTCAATAAACATGTCATCAGTCACCCTTAAATAGTGCTTTCTCACAATCAACCAACCTGAACTGTCATCTTGCCCCAGTACAAGCGAGGGAGATGACCCATAACCCTTTACGATCGTCAATCCACCTATTACAAAAATATTTCCTATTGCTTCAACATGCTAAAAAGGTTAAAAAAAATGCATATCATCATGGGAACATCAGCCTCTCTGTCTGTGTATTGGTGCACGGTCTGTGCAGAAATACGTCATCCAGCAGCCTTTTCAAGATTTAGCATTTTCATTTGCATCATGTATATAAATACAGCATGTGGGTGTGTGTGTCTGACAGCATGGATGCTAAACTGAGAGAATGAATGTGCATATGTTCAGCATCTTAAACTGCTGCTCAAATGTGGGTGGGTGGCAGGTGCTGTTACAGCCTCAAGGGAGCTCAGGGGGTCGGGGGATGAGAGGAGTATGCCAAAATCACACTTTAATTACTCAGGGGCCGGGCTCATGTCATGCTCGGGTCCCTGAGATCCTATGTGGCTCATAAATAAGCTCAAGATTTGCACAATGTGCCTCCAGCACCTGTGAGCATCTCACAGGATGACGAGAGAGGTTTTTTTCCCAAATGGATATTGATTTATGACCAAATAGGACAACACTTTAGGTAAAAATAAATTAAGTTAGTTTAATTTGGTTTGATAAGAAATTCATTTGTATTTCATTAACTAAATTCAAACAAAAACAGCTTTGTCTGGGGGAGAAAAACAGGTTTAAAACCTCACCTGCTTTCTGTAGTCACATACACCCACATGTGAGCTGTCCGTAGTGCTCACTGAAGGATCGCTGCGTAACACAACCATAGGCGTGTTCACAGAGCTGCACACAGAGATGTGGGTATCAGACAAAACACAACACAGCATCATATTGTCCAAGAGCTGAGGATCCCATTCTATAAGTTTCACTTCTACACAGTTACTGGGAAACAATCCCCCAAAACAAACTATTGGTTTGGAAAGCAGCAGCAGGATCCTCCTCCTGCACGAGTCAGGAAGCATGATTGGTTGTACATGCCAGAACTTCAGCATTACCACCACATATACTGGTATACATACATATATATTTAGCAGGCCACCCCCTCCCCACACACATGCACACCGACCCCTTTTCCTCACCACACCTCTGTCTCTTCTCCTCATGTGCCTCAAACTACATTGTCAGGAAGTGCGTCATCACCTCGTCAAGGGGGAGCCTCTAGGGCAAAGCACTCGAATATCAGGATGTTAGAAACTCTCCTGCATCAACCTGTCTTCAAGATCACACACACAGATACACGTGCACAGAAACATACTTAATGCATGACAGTAAGATGCCATATTTATGTGCATAAAGCAGAGAGATCTGCAGACATACGTGTGAGTTGGACATAACCCTAGCTTTCTCTCAACAAGAAGAACACACTCATCTTAAAGTAGTTAGAAAGCAAATTCCTCTGTTATTCAGAGTAAAACATGCATTTGATGTCTCACGGGACACAAGGAGAAAATCCAACCTGTCTTTTAAAAAAAATCCCATTATGTAGTATTATACAGTATATACTGTATTTTCTTAATTATGGTCCATAATTTTCCTCACTGTCCTGCTAATAAGGATTGATATTTGGACAGAGATGAAAACTAAAGAGCACAGGTTTCAGTTAAGTAGAAGAGCACTGGAAACATGGAGTGGAAGGAGAGGGGAGGGGGTCTTTTTAATGGACTAATGCAACTAAGGCACCTGGATTGAAGTGTGTCTGTGTGTCCCTGCACAGACATGCACACACTTGTGTGCCAGTGCCAGTAGTTCCTTATTCAGGCTCGCCTCTTAGTGCCCTATCACCAGATGGGAGCCAACAGTAGGTGT
>VUQH01001219.1:0-14012 GCA_015106775.1 Etroplus canarensis
CACATTGTTCCCCCCCCCCCCGCACAAGAATGAATACAGTGCAACAGCGAGGGACTCCGGAGCAACAACGCGGTCTAAATAGTCTTAGTCGCTGCAACATACCCGCTGAAAACACTCCGGCTTTGAGGCGATCGGGTTTAATAACCTCCCAGATGAGAATAACAGCGCAGAAAAGGCGATTAATAAAAGGATCTACCATCTTACCTAAGCGGTGCTGTGTTTCAAAATGGTAGCGCCTGCTTCCGTTTGAACGTCGGGCATACTGCTGGAGAGGCTGCAGAGAGGGGGAGGGCTGCTGTTGCTGCTGCTGCTGCGCCGGAGGATGCTGAATCCTCACAAAACACACCCGTGAAAGGACACAAAGCCCTGCGTGAGCCTCTGTCATTCATTACAGCTACCAGGCGAACAAAGTCAACGGGGTCCTACCTCCAAAGGGACAACCGGCAAGTGAGTGAGTTCAGTTAAAAATGACACAAAGTGCAAAATTAAGATTTACTGTATGTGGGGTTGGTGAATCAAGATTAAAGCAGACGCACTCATTAATGGATCCATCAGCTAAAATGCCCCCAAACATCCTACTTTTCTTGCTTTATTTCATAGTTAATCAAATATGACCACCTTATTAGGTATACCTTTATAGTACAGGGTTGGGTTTTGGGTTTCTTTGAATCTTGCTGGAATTCAGCAAGGTGCTGTAAACACTCTTCAGAGATTCTGGTAAATTCTTTCATTGTCCAATTCAGGGGTGCAGGAGTCTATCACAGGGCACACACTGGACAGGTTGCCAGTCTGTCACAGACAAACAACCATTCACGCACACACCTACGTAAATTTAGAACTGCCAATTAACCTAACCCCCATTTCATGTCTTTGGAATGTGGGAGGAAGCCGGAGCACCGGGAGAGAACCCACGCAAACACGGACACAACATACAAACTCCACACAGAAGGGTCAAAGGCAGCCAGCTGTTGGATTTGAACTGAGACCCTCTTGCTGTGAGGCAATAGTGCTAACCACAGTGCCACTGTGCTGCCTAATTCTTGTAAATCTTCTGCTTTGATTGAACTTCAGCAGGTCATCTTGACCATGTCTACAAGCCTAAATGCACTGAGTTGGTAAATATTGACATTATAGCTTCACACAGGGTTGCACATCCATGATGAGAATCCTCCATGCCATCACATCCCAAAGGTGCTCTATTGGATTGAGCTCTGGTGACTGTGGAGGCTATTTTGGTACAGTGAACTCAATGTCATATTCAAGAAAACCAGTTTCAAACAATTTGAGCTGTGTGAGTACGCACACAACTGTGGTCAGCAACAGTACTCTGGTGGGCTATAGCTTTAAATGGAGCCCAGTTGGCATTAAGGAACCCAAGTGTGCCAAAAAATATCCCCCACACCATTACACCACCAGGAGCAGCAGCCTGAAGTGTTGATACAAGGCAGGATGGATCCATGCTTTCATGTTGTTATGCCAAACTCTGACCCTACCATCTGAATGTCACAGCAGAAATAGAGACTCATTAAATCAATTCTGGTGAGCCCTTGCCAAATGTAGCCTTTGTTTCTTGTCCTTAGCTGTTGTGAGTGGCAACTGGTGTGGTCTTACGCTGCTGCAGTCCATCTGCTTCCAGGTTTGATGGGTTGTATATTCAGAGATGCTCTTCTGCATACAGTACTTTGGTGATTTAATTTGCTGTGTCCTCCATATCAGCTTGAAGCAGTCTGGCCATTCTCCTTTGACCTCCAGCATCAACAAAGCATTTTATCCCAGAGAACTGCTGCTCACTGGATATTTTCTTTTCTTTAGAACATTCTCTGCAACCCCTAGAATGAATTGTGTGACAAATCCAAGCAGATCAGCAGTTTCTGCAATACTCAGGGCAGCCCATCTGGCTGGCACTAACAACCATGCCACATTCAAAGTCACCTAAATCATCTTTCTGCCCCATTGTGATGCTTTGATTGAACTTCAGCAGGTCATCTTGACCATGTCTACAAACCTAAAATGCACTGAGTTGTTATCATGTGATTGGCTAATTAGACTTTTCTGAGCTAGCAGCTGAACAGGTGTACCTAATAAAGTGACCAGAGAGTGTATCTGAATTTTGGACTTGGGTAATTTCCAATTTTCTGACTTTTCAAATACAGCATGTGTTATATTTCAAGTTATGATAATGATTTGCAGACATCAATTTTCATTAAAAGTCCAGACACTTAAATGGAAAAGGGACAATGGCTCAACAATCGGGGGAAATTCAATAAGCTTATTCAGGCATCAGTAGAACAAGACAGATGCTCAATTTGGCAAATCAATCTAAAACTTGCTTTACACCCAGTAGAACAACACACCCCTGGTATAATTGCTGAGGTATTAGTCTTGATGGTTTATATTTCAATCCTCCAACTTTCTGACAACAGGGAAAGTCTGACAGATTGTCAGCTGCCCTCACTGTGTAGCTCTAAAGTTGGCTGCAGCAATAATAAAGGAACACTAACCTCAATCCCCATGTTGAACGAAACAGCTGAGCACACAGTCCTTCAAGGTCTCCCTCTGTCATTTTTAACCCCTCTTGCCCTTTCACTCTGGAAGGAATTTCACTCTTCCTCCCAGGCTCTTTTTAAACTCTTCCACTGAGTGTAGAGTTATGACTGTACTGTCCCTCCTATGGGCCGCACTAACATTAATGGTGGGGCTTCCGGTGTATTTTGTCAACCTAGTAAAATCTGAAACTATTGTAGTTTTGTGGGTGTGGGTCCCACTGCACGTTGAAGGAATTACGACTACCTTACAGGAGTTAATTCACGATCATCACCACCTGTGTAAGGAGGCCAGGAGGGAGCACTGGGCAATAAAAGTTGCCAGTGGACACATGCATCCAGACATAGCTTTTGCTGGGCTGTGACAGAGGGATGAGAGCTCTTTGCAACTTTTAGTGTTGCCAACAGTGAAGACAGGTAAGTAGTTGGGGCTGGAAGCCTCCTTTAGGTAGTGTGGGACCAGGAGTTTAGATTTATTTGGAGATCCTGTGCTTAGAGCTTGTGGGGGTTTCGTAAAGGACTCGGGCAGTTAGGATACTATAACTTTGACTTTGGTGGTCATTGTCTTTGCATTTATTAGTAAACTGTGAATTCTGATGTAGTGGAGTGGCATCACTTTTTTTAGGACAAAGAGAAAAAGTAAGGTCTGTCCTAGCCACGTGTTCTGATGTGCCCAGGTGGTTTGTTTTTACCTGTTCCTTTACCCAGTCTTGATTGGAGTAGGATTCCTTTGATGGGATCCGAGCTGAAGCCTTGAAGTACAGTTCAGGTGTCCCTTTTGAGGTCCACTCGACAGGGCAGTGTCCTTCAGACCTCCAGAGGTGACAGTGGGGGTGATAAAGTGTATATGGAGGAGTTGCTGTCACCTCAGTAAAAATCTAGTTTATAGCATCTAGCCCAAAGTGCCTCAGAAACAAGGTGTATAACCACACTCCCGGGGTGGCATTATCTTAGCCTCCATTATTTTTGACTAGGACTTAACTCACATTTAAGAATATGTAGAACTGCTTTCTTTCATCTACACAATACTGCTAAAATTCAGAATGTCCTGCCTCAGTGATGCTGGATATCTGGCTTGTGTATTTAGCACTTCTAGGCTGAAAGGTTGTAATTCAGAATCAGAATACTTTATTTATTAATCCCCGGGAGGAAATTGCTCACATTACAGACACTTTGTTAAGTATACATAAATATAAATGAAGATAGCAATACAGTTAAGAAGATAAAATATATAAAATCCCCAGATTCAAGAGATTCAATAATTCCTTGTCAGGCTATTCTAAAAGCTCCCTGAAAGCCTTCAGTTGATCCAGTATGCTGCAGCAAGAGTACTAATGGACTAGAAAGATATTTTCCCTATATTGGCTTCTCTTGAGTGGCTCACTATTAAAACCAGAATTGCCTTTAAAAGTCCTTCTCCTCACACACCAAGTCTTACATAATCAGGCCCCATTATATCTTAAATACCTCGTGGGCTTACTTTTGATTTCTAGTGTCCAAAAGTAGGAGGCAGAGCTTTCAGCTATATACTTCAACCAATAAAATGTCTTTTCTTCCCCTTAGTTTATCCTTGTCTCTATTCTCCTCCCAATTGGTTACAACAGATGGTTGCTTTTCTCTGAATCCGATTCTCCCAGAGGTCTCTTCCTTTTAAAACAGAGTTCTTCCTTCCCACTGTTGTCAAGTGCTGCTCATAGGGGCTGCTCTGATTGTTGGGTTTTTTCCTCTCTTATGTCGAAGCATTTTTATATTATAACGTGCCTTGTGGTGACTGCTGTAAATTGGTACTATATAAGCAAAACTGAATTAAATCTGTGGCATTCCTTATGATTTCTACACAAGTCATTCTTACCACCTTATAGACTTATAATGAACAGACAGAGGGAGACAAGAATGATTTTCATGGTCCTTAAGATGGTGCAGGTGTTCTTAATTAGCTCAATGGTTTGCAACATTTGGTGTGAAGTACACCTTCATTACAGATTTTAACAAACATTACATTAAAACACATTTGTGATCTTGGAATTTCAAAATTTGATTTTGAAATTATTTATTGATTTCTCCTTAAACACCATTCCATTACAACTACATGGTTATTAGGGTTTATGACAGCAGTCGTTATATTCTGTATCACAACACTTTGTAATGGTATTTGTACTCAACACTCATGTGGAAAAACCTACTAACCCCAACTTGTTTTTTTTAAACTCCTTATCTTCAAGGGAAGCTTGTATAATTAACTTAACCAAGAAGTGCACAGGTAAAATGGATAAATCAAGTCTTTAGTTTAGAAGACTATTAACAGACGTCTTGCTAATAATGACTTTAACAAAGTCCATGCCTGCTTTAGAATCCTTCAAATCTCTGAAGACAATAATACTACATATATAAACCAACATTATTTGATTTTATCACAAAGAACATTTTCAAGAAATTAAGGCCACTAATTTCTGTTTGGTCATCAGTCCAGCTGTTTCAGTGCTTCGTCTTCCCTGCTTCAACTCTGACCTTCTGTCACTCTCCATTTCTCTCTCTGTTTCTCTACTCAAACTCCCATCAAGGTCTGTTTCTGAGGTTTACAAGTGTGCTGCTGGTGTCTCTAGGTTGGTCTTCCTTCGACCTTTCCCGGCTATTGGCCGGTCTCTCTCCTCCCACAGCGTGACGCCATCGCAGGCGCAAATCTGTTTGGGATTTTGGAATAGGCCTGCCGATCGGGCGATTATCCCGCAGGCCAGTCTGCAGAGGAGAAAAAAGAAGCAGAAAAATATGGAACTGGTCTGCAACAATAATAAAGATGATGATAACAATTATAAAAACACACCTTGAGAAGACAAAGTAAGCAACAAATGCTCTTTAGAGTGCTTGAATAAATAATTCTGACTTCTGTTTTGAGTTTTTTTTGTAATGGATAATCTTCATCTTTTATATGCTTATTTTCACAATAAAAATGTTGAGTTACTCAGTCAAGAAAACATGAGAAGTCTGGTCATGAGACATTATACTGAAAGGATTACTAGCACAGAACAGGGCCGGGATGCACCAGGTCTTCCACAGAAGTAAGAATAACGGGTTACCTTTCCTTTCTTTTTTTAGATTCAGAGTTTTAATACTGAACTTTACTAAAATTAGCAGACCATTAACTAAGTTTAAAATCAAATTTGTGGCCTGGAAGTGGTTAACGGTGATATGAAAATCTAATTCTCCTCCCCTCCTTACTAAATTACATTCTTTTTATAATGAAGATTTCTTTGGCTGTCCAGTGGGAATACATAACCCCCCTCCAAAACAAAAAACAAACCGACAAAAAAGATCCCTATCAAACACTGGCTGATTTTGCTTTCCAGTTTTAGTTGGTGGGGATTGGAAAAATTGTGCCCACGTAAGGTTGGGGATGAGTTCAAATGTCTCGGGGTGTTTTTTTTTTTTAACGAGTGAGATAAGAAAGAATAGGGAGACTGACCGCACCTGCAGTGATGCAGATACGGTATCGGTTTGTCGTGGTTGAGAGGAAGCTGAATGTGAAAGCAAAGCTGGTATATTACCAGTCACTCTGCGTTTCTACCCTCACCTATGGTCACGAGCACTGGATAGTGACTGAAAGAATGAGACTGCGAAAATAAACTTCCTATGAAGAATGTCTGGGCTCTCTCCCTTAGAGATTGGGTGAGAAGCTCAGTCATTCGGGAGGTGCTCAAAGCGGAGCTGCTGCTCCTCCACACTGAAAATAACCAGCTGAGGTGGTCTGATCAGGACGCCTTCTGGATGCCTCTTAGCTGAGGTTTATCAGTCATGTCTGAGGGGAAGCAGACCAAAGGGCAGACCCAGGACATGCTGGAGGGGTCATGTCTCAGCTGTCTTGGGAACACCTAAGTGTCCACCCAGAAGATCTAGCTGAAGTGGGTAGGGAGAAGGAGGTCTGGGCGCCTCTGCTTAGACTGGATCTGTATCCAGCTGAGTGACAGAAAATGGATGGATGGATAAATGGATGGATGGGGCTGGAAATGAAGTTTTTGTCTGTTTATTTTCTCAAATTGTGGTAAAATAAAAAATATATTAAAAAGTTGTGAAAAAATTATCACAAAAAAATTGTTATGTTAACTGTCTACGTCGTTTTACAACAGTAATGCCAGCTACTTTCTTGCTCCATCCTTTTGATGTATGGTGCTGATTTACTGGTTTTTTTATGACAGTATGAACACTACTGCTTAGCTTTGAATGATTAGTCATGTAACACAAACCGAATATGTCAACATTTCGATACAGACTTACTTTTTTATAACATTTTGTATTACAAAATTTATCAGTTGTTGAAAATTGGCTTTAATGATGATAAAATCTAATTAATTAAAAGTCAGTTAATTACAGCTTTAATTTATATTAAATCTCATAATGCATGTGGACGTGTACACAATGAATACATGCTCTTTATGAACAGAAAGTGAAGAAAAAAGCTAAACAGGTACTTGGGCTGATCATGTATTGGCTCTGTGTGAGTACTGTAAAGTGTTCATATTATTGTATCTGTCTGCAGTAAAACTGAGTGAATCCATGAATACAATAAAAACCAAACTAAAGTCACACTTCTTTACCTTTCCACACCCACCTTTCACCAGAGTTTCCAGTCTGTTTGGAGAGAGGGTGACCGCCTCGACCCAGGTCATCCTCCCCTGCATCCACAACAAGCGATCGACCAATCACATCCCATACCTATGCCAGGGGGACCAAAGCATGTTGTTGAGGTCTATATAATATAACTATATACCAGCGTCAAATATAACTGTGTGTGTGTGCTTGTGTTACCTTAAGCTGACTGTCCTCTAATCTAAACGAGGCTCTCCCATCTGGTCCAGCAACGATATTCCCCAGATCACCTACATGCTGTATGTACAATAGTGTGTGAGAAAATTACACTTGACCACACGGCAAACACATAAATATAAAAAACTAGCTCATCACAGTCACCATGCAAACTCTAAAGATATATCTTTGAAAAGCCCCAATTTCTTCATGAATGCTGACCTGACCCAATCCCACTTGACATGTTTTGGGGCTAGATGCCATGGTCATTTTTTTTTTTTTTATTCCAACTGAATGATTAAGAACCGCCATATGCAGGGTCCAGTTTATTCCATTATATCTGTGAATATTTTTACCAGTTTCATCCAAGGCAAAAGCAAATGGCTATGGTAACAGACACAACCTGTAGTCAACATGAAAATATATGATCCCATGATCAATTTGGCTTTTGTTTCATGCAAATTGGACAAACAGTCACAGAGATATAGTTAAAAATGTAAAAACTTTACAGAAAATGCCACTAAGCGGGTAAATTTAGTTTTTGTTTTGTGCAAAATGGACAGAAATGGCTAAAAATGTTTTTAAAAAAAATCACAGATAATGCCATCTAGTGGCAAATCCTTATTTTCAGAATGGTTGAAAATCTAATCAGTTCCAGGTCTCATGGAGGTCTATCACTGTACCTAAATTCAAATACTTATCATGCTAGTATTTTGAAAGGCGACGCTGATGATTCCATCATATCCCTGGTTTTTTAGGGATATAATGACCATATAGCGTTGAAGAGTTGCAGCTCTTTCACATAATTCACTGAAAACTTAGCACCTGGAACAGAAGAGCTTTAACTGGCTCCTCTGGGACACATTTGGCAATCTGAGAGGGTTATCACATCTAGCACTTGGCCTCTGCTGACATTTTACTACAGCTCAGAGGAGGTATTGTCAGAATTTATGACATGATGATCTTTTATTTTCTTCCTGCTTTCATCCTCTAATTCTAAATGTTCTGGCACAGCTGATCATAGAGTAGACTCCAAATATAAAAAGTAATGATTTTATGGAGAAGTTATTTTACAGAGTTCAAAAGAAAAAACTCAACTGTACCCTTTCAGAGTCCCCTGGGCCACCATGCTGTCTCCCAAAGGGGTTATAGTGCTCTCCACAACTGCAGGAAGAGGAGAAGATCAATATAACCACATATAAGGAAAATAAATTGGTCTGCTGGTTTGTGATACTGTAGTATCACAATAATACATACTGGAAAAAACTAAAAGCTTCAAAGCCTGTGGTTAAAATCAGTTAAGAAATAGACCAGAGGGAAAGCAGGAACTGCAGGACTGTTTAGACTGTACTGACTGGAGTATTTTTGAAGCAGCAAACAGTAACCCAGATGACCTGACTGACACTAACATCTTACATCATTTTTTGGTGAAGACGTATGGACTTTCTCCATGTACCAACACACCATAGTTTGCTGCAAGATTTTATTGAGTGAAAGAAGATGCCTACGGAGGTGGGGGATAGAGCCCCCAACAAGCAGACTAGAAAAACACTGATGAAAGAGATCTAAGTGGCCAAAAGACAAAAGCCAGCCTATAAAGACCCTGGATCGGGTTGAAAAAGCTTGCAAGACATCACAAACTACAGGAGACCCGCTGATGCAAACAGAGACCTTGCTGATAACCTCAAAGTCTTCTACTACGGGTCCGAGAGGGACACTCCTCAAACATCCGAGCTCTACAATAGCCCCCATCACACTTCTAACACCTCCCCCCGAAACTCAGACTGCACTCACAATAAGTAACAAAGATTTAAGCCAGCTCTTCCAGAGACAGAGACCGGCGCAGAATTTCCCCCTCATGCCTTAAAGCCTGTGCTGACCAGCTGGCTCCTAGCTTCAGTCAGATCTTGAACAGGTCCCTTGAGCTGTGCCAAGTTCCAGCTTGCTTCAAATGTACTACCATCCTTCCGGTGCATGAATACCTTCCAGTACTCATGCACTTATTTTTCAGTGCATGAATATAATTTATTCCCCATGAAGTTTGATCTATTATATGTATGCAGGACAGCATCAATCAAAACAAAGAAAGGGAAAGCCGCATGCCTGTACACATGTAAAAACCATTAAGTAGCTAACCGGGGTTGTCAATATGTATTTAATTGAATTACTAGCTTAAAATGGCAAGTGGAAGCTTAAGATTACAAGTTGTTCTATTCACACATTAAATCTGCTGGATTCTAGATCAGTTTTAGATGAACTTCGTTAGAGCAGTGTTTTTAATTAAAGCCATAATTACATTATGTAATCATTTCCTCTCTGACTGCTGCCTTCCACAAAGCAATGAGAGCTGAGGCTCATGGGTATAATAGTATACAATACTCCTCAGGGACAAAGATGAAATAATTAAAACTGAAAGCTGTAGTATAAGCCTGAAAGAGTATGCGTGGCAGTTTTGAAGGTCATCACTGGTCTCTATACCACAAACACTGGGTTTTTGTGATTACAGTAAGATTACAAAGGTCAGAACATGGTAAAATGTATTATGTCCATCTCTCTCTTACATTTAGTATAAAAATGTTATGAAATCACTGGAATTTTTTGTATTTTTGCACAAATATGACCTAAAATCGTATCTGGTTTTTTACACAAGTCCTAATAATAGAAAGAGAGAATCAGATTTAATACTGGACTTGGTTGCTTTAATTAAAGAGGACAAAAATCCAATATTTCATATGTGAGGGGGAAAAATGTATCAAGTGTGACCACCTTTATGCTGCAATAACAGCCACAAACATCTAACTGGAGAAATTTAGAAAGACATTATTGAAGAATTTATTCCTTGATTAATGATCGTGAGCCATTCTGGCCCAAATGTAGGAAAACAGGCCCAAATCTGTCCGACAGATGGAACAAGGTTCTGATGAGGGAATTCAGTGTTTTTCTTTCTCCAAACATAAAGCTTCACATTTAAGAGACAATGTCCCATTTTCCTCTCATCCACGTGACCCTTAGCAAACTGGAGTTGGGGAGCAGTGTTCTTTTTGGAGAGCTGAGCTTTCGATTTGCAGCTGTGCTATGCACACCATTGTTGTTCTGTGTTGTCCTGATGGTGGACACATGAACATGATCAGTAGCACATGTGAAAAAATTGATTAGTAGCTTAGAGTAAGGCTGCACAACAGAAACAAAATATCCCAACAATAATGATATATTTTATGATCTAGTACATTTTCTGTTCAATTAATGATTGTAAATGACAAAAAATATTGTCGTAAACAGTTTGGATGTGTGCTATTAGTGCTCTTGTTATTTTGGAAACTGGTTAAACAAATGATTACTCTTTTATAAATGTACAATGGCAGTCACCTGTAGGTGATGGCTGTAATAAAGGCTGTAGCCTTTGACAGTCGACTAAGCCTCTCTCTCTCCCTGTGATGGGAGTTGTAAACAAGCAGTGAGAAGCAGACTACCAGTGTATGACAGATAGCAGCTGCTGGAAGCAGTGCAGTTCTGTAGTACTTTGATGCAGAAAATGAATGGGTATATATCAGCTTGGTTAAGACTAAACTGACAAATAACCATGCAACCAAAGTAATGTGCAACCACATTCAGCACAGGCACAGGCTAGCCTTCAAGAAGGTTGCTGCTAGGACCGATAACATTAACAGAAGTCTAGAAACTAATCTGACGTGTGTGCCATGTTACACACAGAGCAAAGTGCCGCACATTTCAGTGACGTTTAAAACATGTTTTGATTATCAAAGAATGTGAATAATGGTTTCAAATAGCTTTTAAATACACATATAATACTTGCATGGCCAGTGTTAAACCGAGTGGCCAGGGACATCTTTTGTAAACAGTATATTTTTGTAACACCACAAAATAAATGATAGAGCAGAATATAAAACTACACACCTTTTTATACTGTCATCTGATATATATATATATCTCATCATCTCGCACAGCCCTAGCTTAGAATTTACTTAAGGTTCCTTTTAGACCTCCTGGGCTATTACACACCTTGTTCTTGAAGTGACCTTTATTCGTTGTTAGCTCTCCTGGGGAGGTAAGAATGGTCTTGAATTTCCTACATTTGTACACAGTCTGCTTCCAGCTACACCACACTGATTGTGTAATAAAGCTGTGGGTCAGGAGATAGAGCCGGTCGACTTCTAACTGGAACGTTAGTGGTTCGAGCCCCAGCTCCTCCGGTCTACAAGCTGGAGTGTCTTTACATGTAGGCAAAAACTAAAAGCTTCTAAACCCATGGTTAAATCAGTAAAGAAATGGACCATCATCCACACCTCTCACCCACTCCATCCCTACAACAGCCCCCACCACACCTCTAACTCTTCCCCTGCATTGCCCCCTTGAACTCAGGCTGCACTAACAATAGGTGAAAAAGAAAATGCCAGCTCTTCCAGAAATAGAAAACCAAATAAGAAGCAGGCCCAGAGTTTCCCCCTCATGTCTTAAAGCCTGTGCTGACCAGCTGGCTCCTATATTCAGTCAGATTTAGAACATATCCCTCAAACTGTGTCAAGTGCCATTTATTGTGTTGTGTTCTATTTTTTAAATGGTTATTTAGCATGATGGTTTCAAGAGCTAGAGTTTTCTTCATCTACTTTCATGACTTGTGTGAAAATCTGATCATTTTTATGTAAAACTTAGGCAGAGACATAGAGAAAAACATTTTTCTTGCAGCTATGAATTTTCTTTAACTGTTGCAAATGAAGCTTTACAAGTCTTAGCTTAGGAAGACAGGACATCAGCATCTGCACAGAGAATTCCGCAGTAGATCAGTCTCCCATTGCTCTCATACTTAACATGATGCTATGGCCTGATAAAGTTTAGAAGATTTATTGGTCCCACCTGAGGCAGTCCAGTGTGAGATCTCCCAGTGTGTGAACGTGGAGGCCATGTGGTCCAGGCTCTAACCCATCAATGGTCCCATCAATCAGACAACGGTCCTCAGACAGCTGCAGAAAACGTACCACCCCCTGAATTGATCCCACACCAGCTAACATGGCCACTGCTGCACCCAGATCTGTCATGGAAATATACATATACTACAGGAGCTTGCTTTGGCACAAGTTTTATCCTCTCTGACGCTGCAGTCCTAAAAAAACTAACCTTGAAACCACTGAATTAAAGATCTAAAAACAGGGCTAATTTGCATTCTTGTGTATGGGCTGGGGTAGGGGCATTGGCACTATATATTCCAATGCGGCTACATGTTTTGTGCCCATCTATGTAACACATACAGTTGGATCCTGACTCTTTATATCCGATAAAGGCAAAATGGGGCTGGAATATATGGGATTAGAATGAATTACAAATACATACTAAGGTATCAGATTGTATTAGCAGTTTCACATCAGATTTTATCTGTAAGGAGCTGTGAGCTGATCATAAAAATAAACAAACAAATAAATAAACATATAAGCTTCAGTGAGCGGCAGACCGTGGTAGGAATTTTTATATGAAGACTTCAAATTTTAGTCTTGTAAAGTAAATTGAGCAGCATATCTAACACACACACAAACACAAACACAAACACACACACACCGCACTGTGCTTGACAGATTAGATAAATGTGCAACATGCAGTTGGCTTGACTCTTCTCTAGTGTGGTCAGGAGGATTGGATTTATACTTTATAGCAAATTAACTGATACATAGTGTATATTCAAAGCCTAACTCACCCTAAATACTTGCACACCTTTAATCAGCATTGTTAACCTCTGACTGGATCACTGGGATGTACTTTATAGATATGAGCAGCCGCGAGCAGTGTCTCAATGAATAAAGCTTCATTTAGGCTGCTTTATGAAGCACTTCTGTTCAACAGAAAGTTAATTAAAGTTAACTATACCAGACTATTTCAAATGGTTGTTGACACACCATTGTGAATATGATAAAAGCCCAATTACCATACTGTACAGCGCTGGATACCTGCACTGAATACCTAAAAGGCCAAATTCTTTTCGCACTTTGTAGGTCTAATGACTGTCTGAAATCATTCTGTATTTTTAAAAACTATTATCATTTAAAACTGAAATCACAGATTGTGTAACAAAAAACAATTAAACAAGACTACAGATCTGACCTAGCACTGGTACTGGGCAGTTTTTGATTCTTTCTTGGATTAAAGATACATTCAAGCAAAAGCACAAAGGGTGATTTCTGCCCCTGTTCCTGCTCACCTTGCTCTGCTCCTCCAATGCCCTTTAGCACAGCCCTCCGTCCAGTGCTCTCTATAAGGGCCTGCACTTCTGCACTGGTCAGAGCAGATTCCACCAGCACCTGTTCCTTGCTGACATCAATACTGACCGACTTCACGCCTGAAACACAGCCATGGACATGATGATCAGACAAACAGAGAAAGGATCCACATGCAGGACAATGTGAATACAATTAGTCATTTAAGTCAAACACAATGTTAAATTTGTAATTTTTTTTTTGCTTAATATGAAGACTTACTGATTTCCCCTGAGTCAGGTCAATGCAAAAATATATATATTTTTTAATCTGCTCTAAGTGGTTTATATCAGGGCAGGTGTTCAGGTAATTTTACAGCTTTGCTGTTTTCTAATAACCTCAAGTGGGGCAAACCAGCCACAGGGGCCCACAAGCCAGTGTAGTCCTAGTGCTGGTTCCAAGCCCGGGTAAA
>VUQH01001223.1:0-19355 GCA_015106775.1 Etroplus canarensis
GTGGGAATGTGCAAAGATCCAAAACTTCTGGAAGGATGTTATACAATGTCTGTTGGAAATGTTTAATACCAGGGTCCCCTTAAATGCTAAACTATGTGTGCTTGGAATATACTCAAAGAACTTTCTACAAACACAGAAACAGTATGCAGTTTTGGACTTTGGACTTCTACTAGCCAGGAGAGCTATTGCACTATGCTGGAAGAGTATGGACGCTCCTACAATGAAAATGTGGATGAAGGAACTTTCTGAATGTATTGGACTGGAAAAACTAACATACATTGCCAAGGGCAAATGAAAAGACTTTCATAAACTCTGGGAACCATATATGAATATCATGACAAATGAAAGTGTTAGATTTTTCTGAAATGATTTGCAAATGCTGTAAAATGTAGCCCCATTTTCTTTCTTTCTTTCTCCCCCCCTTTTATTTATTTGTTTATTTATTTTTATTTTATTTATTAATTTTTTAAATTATTTTCCTCCTTAATTTGTTAATTAATCCAATTTCATTACGTTTATTCGAATTGAAAAATGATGCAAGGGTATGCAGTTTGTGTGTGTAATGTGTATATGTTATGTGTTTGTGAAAAAATTTTGAAAAAGACAATAAACATATTGGCCAAAAAAAATGCATTAATTCCAATGATGGGGTGAGGAAACTCTGGTTTAACAAAGAGGTCAAATTGTACAAAAGCTAATGAGAAAACAACCCTCTGCTGCCTTGCTCTGTGATGCCAGTAGACACTTTCTTGGCGAGTTTATTATCTCAATCACTAGTTTCAGGTCATATTTATTACAACATAAACCTCATTTTGTAAATTATGGTTTCAAGTAGAGCCAAAAGGGATGATAAAGTAGGGTAGTTTTACCTTGTCACTGACATGTTGCTAGCCAGTAAGTATGGACAGTTCTCCTATTTTAGTCAGATCCAGCCTAGCCCTGGTTTCAAACCAGAACATCACTGATGCTGTAGCTCATTTAGCTCAAGATCCATGATAATTCACAGGTTATTGTAAAGTGTGAAGTACAGAAAGAAAGTGATATGATTTCTTGCCAATGGCTGGCTGTAGCCCTCTAACCATGAACGGCTGCGTCAGGAAGGGCAGCCGGTGTAAAACCTCTGGTAACTTGGCAGGATTTTATGCCGGCTGCCCTTCCTGACGGAGAATACAAGGGAGCAGCTGAATGAAGTTGGCTGTATTGCACAAACTAATGAGAAACCATGGCCATAAAAAAAAAGAAATTATGTGAATGCATCAGCATGTCATAGCATTGAACATATTAATGATGTTAGCATTATGGTGATAGGAAGATCCCAACCATGCTTTCCTAGTGTTGGAGTCAACCAATAGGACCACTCCCTATATGGTCATGACCAACAGGATCATTAACATCACCATCTAACAGGATACAAATGGTATGCAACACATCACCATATGTGGCAAAGCCATATTTCAAGCTATCACAGCACTATTTGCTGAAGGTCTACCATCATTACACTATACCCTATTAAATTACAGCAACAGCAACAGTAGCGCACTGCAAATTTACCTTCAAGTTGTCCACTCATAAAAATGAGAACTTCTGCTGATCATACTGGCAAACCAAAATATTGCCCTATTATCACCCGCCAGGATCTGATGCAACACCTATGCCATGGCTCTAGTTCTTGACTGGCCCTGACCGTGCTTAAGACATTATAGTGCCATAAATAAACCTAATGACAACATTTACATATAGATGGAAGAGGGGCACTTGCAAACACTCGCCTTATGAACATTATAATCCAGACCAATACTGTTAGGAGTAGTGATTTTTGTGAAAATGGAAAAGGATCTGTAAAACAATAAATATGACCTTGATCTTGACCTTCAGCACGATTTGGGTGAAGACCCATTAGGTGTTCATTGTATGCAAGCTTGACAAAAGATCTGATAAATACTCTAGGAGAAGTAGCAATTCTTGTGAATTGTGGATGGATGATGGACACCTAGAGGGCCTTTGCATGAGCTCACTGGTCCTTCAGCCACATGAGCTAAAAACGATGAAGGTGAGGATGAAAACACTCAAAGGTTTCACAGGCAATTTACTAAGAAATGAGTGACATCACTTTGGCTACATCCATCTGTTACATACAGTCTATGTCTCTATACCCAGTAAACTGAGACCAAATATTTAGCACCAAAAGGTGCACAATTACACGAAAACATGACAAACTGCACTACGGGACTATTCCCAGAAAGTACCGCACACATCTTGAATGAGAGCTCTGTATGTTCTGTACACCAAAAAAATTAAATGCTTCATTTGAATCAAAAGAAGTTATTTTTTGGTGTATGTTTCTAAGCCAGTGTCAATCAAATCTGATCAAACCTCACCAATCCAGCCCTGAAGTAGCAGAACTGCTCTGTATTAAACTCCTCAGAACTGATAATATCAGTTCTCCCCCGACAACCTTTAACTTTGATTGTTCTATATAGTAGTCATGAATATTTCATGTTATTGAAAAAAAAAAACGTCTGATTTTAAGCTATTTTTTAAAAGCCTTTGGGAAACCTCCACATTGCTTGATGAGGAGGCACAACCCAATCAATTTAATCTTCTTATTTGCTGGATTTTTTGTAAAAGGTTAATAGTAGTAACAGTGGACAGAAAATAGCTTGTCAAGCTGCAGAGCTGCCTGGATTTCATGTTACCTTGGAAACAAGCACTGGTGCTCCAGCAAGTGAATAAGAAAAGGTAAGACTATGTCCAATCCCCTTAACATGTTTGGTAGAGCCCCTTCATCAATCACCTGCATCAGACTAACACTTACAGTAAATCAGCCAAAACAAGTGATTCAGTGCCAGAGGAAAGCTTTGAAGCAGATGCCTGAGAATGAGGAGGACCTGCCCACTTTGTCTGAGCCCTGGACTTTCAGTGGGATAAAGCTGAGCCTGTCGAGGTGGCAACTATTAAAATGCCATGGGGGCCAAAGTGAAAGACTTTAAAACAGTGGTTACAGACACAACATCTAATTACACAACAAGCCGCTGGATCAATACCTGCTTTGCTGGCAGCATGTGTTGAAGTCTCTTTTAAAAAACTTCCTTCTGTTAGTTTTTGAAAACAACCCCATTTGTGCTGAAGCAGTGGAAAAAGAGCACAGCAAAAGTGGTTTTATATACAATGCTCTGACAGTCAGTGGAGGATGATAATTTGTTAAATGTTACCACTGATTTATTGTACGAACACAGAATTGACTTTGAAACGGGGTTATAAAACAGTTTACCTCATGGGTAATAAAACTGAAAACTGAATTCTGTGTGTGTCTGTCTATGCGTGTGTGTGTGGCAGAGGTTCACAGGTGTTTTGAGTCGAGTTTGAATACATTTCCATTTTTAAGCGGGATCGGTATGCATGAATATTTTTAAATTGGGAAACTGTGCAACAGCACCCCTTCCTAGATCAAGCAGTACATGATAAAATGGGTCATGTCTTTGTGCAGGTGTAAAGCACGTACACACACGAACCGAAAGCGTAAACAGCGTAAATGCTTCTGGTGACTTTATGTTCGGTAGAAAAACTGCCATAAATGCAGAGAAAAGCGACACAGACTGAAACAAACTTCAGCTATGATGCATACAGGCTCAGACAGGTTTGGACCTCAGCCTGCTGCTTTGATGTTCAGCTACTTCCTACTGGAACATTCACTCAGAAAATTTCAATTGCTTCACCTTTTGTTACCTTAATTGCTTCCTTTATACAGTTTTATATTGTCACTGCTCAAGCAGCATCCAGTTAAATGCAGATAATTCAAAGTATATACTTGCAGTGTCAGCTGACTTTGTTAGTTTTCTATTTTTAGGTTCATTTGAGATGATGCCATAAGGAGGGGCGTGTGCATGAGAGAGAAAAACTGAGAGAAAGAGACAAACTGTATCCACAGTGACATCAATCCAAGCAAGTCTTTGAGCCCTTTAAAGTGAGCAGCGTTGGCTGTTCTCAACCCCATTAGCCATTTTGAAAGATGCAGCAGCGCAATTAGGCAGTTGGCACGAAGGGAGGTGAGGAGGGAACCGAGAGTTGTCAGGGGGCTTTACTCTGATAAAACACACAGAAAGAGTAACCCGAGAAGACCAGACTTTAAAAAGGGCCATTAAACAAAGTCGCTCCTTTTTACATCCACATTATAGCATGAAGGGAACAAACAGAGTTGCAACATTCCTCATTTCAGAAAGAGATCTATCTAAAATTATCATAACTTTGGCTAGATAGATGTTTAAAAATACCAAACCACAAAATATGGACCCATGGGAAATTATTTGATCCCTACATCTCAGCCAATGCTTTACTGTAATTGGGCAAATACAGTTTCTCCTTACCACTGAATCAAAATACAGCACCTGAGCTAGACTTCATGTTATTGTCAAAAAATAATAACACTTCAGTTTATCTATAGAATGAGCACCATAATGATCAGTGAAGAAAAAAGCTTAAGGGCTGGGACACGTGTCAACCTTGTCAATCATACAGTTGGTCAAAAGGAGCCTAAGTCCCTGCATGACTTTAGTCAGGTGTCTTTGGAAGGGTAAGGGTGAGAGGTTGAGATTTTAATTAGGCAAGCAGGTAGGTGAGTCTGCCAAGAAGAACAGAAAAGGTTAGGGAAGGCCAGGTACTGGTGGTAGATGAAGGGAGGTCAGGAAAACTAGACAGGAGAACTGTGTGTAGGCCTGAACACTCATCATTTTCTGACAGGGGTTAGTAGCAGGCAACTCTGTGCCAAGCTACAGGCTCCAGAATGAAAAATTACACCACTTAGGAGGTGGAAAAATCCTCTTTTTTGGACAGTGCTAACAACTGCTACATAAAGACTGTGCTAAAGGATAAGATCTATATATAAAGTGTAAAGAGGCATCAGTCATCAACGATACTAATGCATTTTTAAGGCCCCCATTAACATGGTATTTCATTATTCAGGCTGAGTTCAAGGACACACAAAATATCCTAAATGCACTGGACACTGAAGGGTTGACACCAGATGAACTGTTTCATGATCTGCTCTTTAAAACTGAAATGATTATGCAGCTAGTTTGCTTGATTAAGATTTGAGGCTCTAGGAGGGAAGATTATTACCCTCGGGCATATACTGGAAAGCTTTAAATGTATTTTCAGGCTTAAGAAATGCAAACTCTTTTCAAGATTTACTTTTAAATGACAGCAGGGGAAACTGTGGACCATTTGAAAAACTGAGATAAGAAAACCAACAAGCTGGAAAAAGCATGCTCCTAGTAATATTTGGTGCTGTTAAGGCTCTGCATCTAGTTCCATTTCAGTAAAAATGCCTCTAGTCTTGCTGTTGTTATCTTGATTGTGCATGCAATTTGATCCAATCTCAATACACAAATCAGTTAGCCGTGGCTGGCTGACTTGTCAACAAACATGACCCCAAGTCAAGGAAAACAATACTGCTTCATAGTCTACATTATTTTTTCCCCTGCTACCACCTGTAGGATTTGTCAGGCTTGCTTAACTTAGAAGAAAGAGGCAGAGCTACATGACCCTCCAGCTTGTGGGCTTGCCTTTATTTCTTCAAAATGTGGGCATGCAGTAAGAATTACAGCTACACATCTGATCGCAGGGCAAGCTTTAATATCTCTGGATAAGCTGATTGCATTCTCTTTCTAAACTGTTCTGCATACACTTACAGTACACTTTGCATTAATGTGCTTTTCCTTTTTTATTTGAAAATTTTACAAAGACAACATATCAGATGTGAAAACTGAGCAATTTTGTTGTGGTGTAAAAAAATATCCTCATTATAAATGTGACACTAAGGGCCAAATGCATGCTTACCACTGTGTTGCATCACCTCTTCTTTTAAAAACACAAAATATTTGGGAACTGAGGGGAGGGTATTGGATTTCAGCTACTCAAAAGTTTTGTCACATTATTTGTTTCATCATGCACCAAATGATTTCAGTGAATGACAGATCAACCAGGCCAGTTTGGCCCCAGTAGTTTTTGTTATTGTTTTTTGTTTTTTTTTAAAACTACGTAGTCATGCTGTTGTAACATGCAGATTGCTTTATGGCACTGTCTTGCTGAGATAAGTAAGGCCTTTCCTGAAATTAAAATTTGGATGGCCGCATACACTATATGGAAAAAGAAAAGGACACCTACACATTGCACCCACAGAAGCTTTTATGACATCCCATTCTAAATCTATAAGCGTTAATATGGAGCTGGTCCCCCCATTTACAGCTATAACAGCTTCCATTCTTCTGGAAAGGTTTCTGAAAAGATTTTGGAGTATGTCCGTAGGAATGTTTGCCCATTCATCCAGAAAGGCATTTGAGAGATCAGACACCAAACTTCACAGCTGGCACAATGCAGTGAGACAGGTGAAGTTCTCCTGGAATTTGCCAAACCCAGACTGGTCCAACAGACTGTCTCCAGTGAAATGAGACTGGTCACTCTACAGAACAGAAAAACCATAACTACTAAATTGCTCACTTCCAATATAATGTGGTATTTTGTTCTATTTGGTATTAAAAATAGGGTTTGAATAATTTAGAAATCACTGAATTTGTTTGTAATTTTTTTTCACAGCATCTGAACTTTTGTGAATATATAGTTACTTATTTTTGATTAGACCTTAAAGTATTAGCATGTAAAGTAGCACTAAATGCAGATTACAAATAAGCTTTTTGGGGTTGTCATTGATTTTTGTCTCAAATCAAGATAAAAACCCAAGTCAGGGTATAATCAAAGTCATTACAAGTTATCCTGTGAGATAGCACGTGTGTATGAAATCCAGAAGTTGTTCTGACATTTTACTCAAAACCACAAACATGAATGTCTGTTTCTGGCCTGTGCTGCACATTTTGAGACTTTTTACCGCTCAGGAATGGAGAGAAACATGGATTTGCATTTCAGTCATGACAGCTAAAAAATGAATGTTCAAGCCAAATGAAAAGCAAATTTACTTACAAAAACGATTCTAGTATTTCACATGGTAGTGTTTTTCCTCTTTACTTACCACTGTAATTAACTAGCTGTGTTGTGAATATGATCGTTTAGTTTCAATAGTTACGCAAGACATGAGGGGAGAGTGGTGATGTGGCTGTGCCAGAGATATGTTGGAGCAAAAAAAGACCTGTCAGTACGACTGCGATTCCTACTGGCTGCCAATTTAGATCAACAGTTATAGATTGCTTGATGTCTTTTTCAGTGTAATGAATTTAATTTAAGACATTGTCAAAAGTGTTAGGACTTAACGTTACATGAGGTCAGGGAGATTTACTGTCTGTAGATGTAAAGGAAAAAAAAATGTACTGCAGTTCATCACAGTAAGGGTTTCTCCCAGATGACACAAGCAGCACTAGAACTTGCACACTTGTCTGCATAGATGCACAACCTGGCACTCCTGAACTTTAAATCAAGTTAATGTCAGGGGACCGCAATTTGCCAGCTGTTATGGCGAATGAACTCATGGTCTCACAATGTTCACGCAAACATACTTACTTGGACACAGTTCGAGCAGAGTGATGCCAAGGAAACAGGACATTGCCAACAGCTGCCCGATAGCTGTAGACACCCAGAAGTCCGAGAGCGAGGGCGGCCTTTGAGACCCACGAGCACCGTCTTTGAACCAGGAAGTAGATAAGAACCAAACAGAAAGCAGACAGCAGGGAGAGTACCATCTTGTGTTCAGAACTAGAAGAGAGAAAAAGAAAACAGTCAAGGATCACAAAAAGTACCTAAAAAGTTCACACTAATGAGGTGGAGATAATTTCCATTTATATTTAATACAGATGCTTCACATTAAACTTCACTAAACAATGGCTTATGGCAAACTAGATCTATGGAAAACTTAGTATGATGTATTGCTTGTATTTGTCTTTTGTTTATGAGTGTTTGGTTGTACTTCTGTATGCCATTTGTATCTTGTATAGTTTTATGCGACCTGCCCAGTCACTACAGATTTAAGATTTAAATCAGTTTTGCTCAAATCTGGCATGTTTGTATCTTACATTTTTATACTAATTTCCATTAAGACACAATTTTGCTGGTAACCAATAACAATGAAAAAGAACATGCTTGTGTAAACTGTTTTCAATCAATTTATTTAAATTTAAGGGTGAAACTAATTCAGCCATTTCCATTTAATTTATAATAATAAAGTTACAGGGGACCTATTATGCCCATTTCCAGCTCCATATTACTGTTGTTAGACTCTACTAGAGAAGCCTTGCATGAGTCACAGTTCAGAATAATAAAGCAACCTGTTTTGGCTTTGCTCCCTTTAAAACCACCTTAAACCCCTTAAACCAGATTTCTTCTGATTGGCTGCCCCTCACAAACAGAAGGTGGTGGGGCTTTTTTTACTCACAGCCATTATCGTATGCCTGAGATGATCATAATAAGAACATCCTCTTTCACTGACACAAAACAAATCCAAGAGTGGAACCAGAATGTCAGTGATGCAGGAGTTCAACTGGCTCACAATCCATCACAATTCACAGGTTTTTGTAATGTGTTAAATACAAAAAGAAAGTGACAAGTTTTCTTGTCACCATTGGCTGCACATACTAATGAGAATTAAAATCCATTGAGAAGTCAAAGAAGATGATGACCTTAGTTCCTGACTGGACCTAGACTAGCTTAAGACATTGTTATACCTTAAATAACCCTAATAATGATATTCATGTACATATTGGGGCACACAGACACAATAATTTTATAAGAATTACAACCCAAACCAATAATCTTAGTGATCCTTGTGAAAATGAGATGTGCCCATAAAAAGACAATATGACATTGACTTTTACCTTAAACACAGTTTGGGTGATCACTCATTAGGTGATTCTTGTGTTCAATTTTCACTAAAACTAAACAGACCAAGACTGTACGACTCCAGCTAATCTTGCAAATTGTGGATGAATGGACAGACCGATGCACGCCTCGCCATAGCATTAGCTCTTCAGTTTTTCGGCCAGATGAGCTTTGAAAAATCATTTGAATCCAGGTGATTATAACAGTCTGAAGCCTAAGCTTCTAGTGCACAGGGATTACCTGGACACATCCTGCCCTAATCATTTGAAACTTTTACCATTTTTAAAATGAGAACCCACCCATGCACCATTATATGTGACAACAAATAAAGGGAAAGAATACTAGATTCTCTGTTTACAGAACATTTTGATGAGATGAAACACTGTCAGTCATACCCTCTAGCATTAGTTTACATTTTAAAAAGGCACACAACTTCAATTTTTCACTGCATTAAAGTCTAAAATTACTCCACACTGAACACAAACAGGAAATAATAAGACCACAAAGGACATATAAAAGTTGAAGTCATGCATTTAGCTATTAGTGGGATCAGACGGCAGTGAACTTGGATACTTTGAGACAAGATGAGGCATAACACTACCTAGAACTCATTATCCAAGCAACAGGCAGTGCAGGTAGGAAGAAAGGGCAACACTGGACAGGCAAAAGGTCAGAATTCACATCTCTGTTCCACAATGTGATGAATGTTAAAGAACAAACTATAATCCCCTGCCTCGCACCATTTCCAGAATATTAATGACTCTGAAAGAGCCACAGTTTTATAGAGAAATCACAGTTTTCCTTCAGTCTGAGTGAACTGAAGGCTATTTTCTCTTCTTGAATCTTTAAAAAGCTAAGTAGAGAGTTGTATCGGCTTCTCAGCTCAAAAAAACACATTTAAAATGTTTCAGTGTCAAAAGAAAGACTTTTCTATGTTAACACCCTTTAGCTTCCCTTAGATGTCTGTGTCTAGTACTGAAATTTAAATGTATATTTCACTCAACCACTTTCATTATGTCTGCTACAGTAGGCAATATCCTATATCATGGCTTTCCCCAGAGAACAGGAATGAATTTGTTACATTGATCTGTTACATTTGTGTGTAGGTGGAGAGACAAATTGAGATTGAAAATCTTGTTGCTGCGCTGCATTCTTGTCTACTGAGTATACTGTCTTCAGACGAATTGCCTTCTTATAATGAATTTATCCCCGTGTGACTGTTGAACTTCTGTCCTTAAACAGTGAAAGAAGCCTGTTCATTTTAACTGATTTGTAATAAAACCTCAAGTTTAGCACATATTTTCTGGTGTTTCACTTTAAACAGCAGTTGTGTTGAAAATGAGTTCTTGTTATGTCCTGTCACCTTTATTCTGCCACATATCCACACAGAGAGAGAAATGTACTACACCGCAGGACACAAAACTAATGGTCCTTGGTTCTGCTAGTACCCCAATGTTCATTACAGCACCCACAATACAATATTGGTTGTCAGAGCAAACAACATACTGATGATTTTGCTGTAGTACTGCATCATCAGTGAGTTTAAAATTGTAAATTTTGTCTTGAGTAAAAATACAAAAAGGAATGGAGCGATTACACTTCAAGGGATTTATGCATGCATGTAACAGATTTTAGATAAAATTCTGAACTTCACTATAATTACTTTTTGCACCCTACATTTTGTTACTTTTTTTGCTTCACAGAAACACATCATAGACAGAACACGCTATTTTTTTGCTATGCGTAGAGTCATGTCATTTTCCCTTGAGGAACAACTTAGGAATAGAAATGCTGCCCAGCCAATTTTGAATCAACGAAAAGGCTGTTGCTGTTAACACGCTCTCTTTGCTTTGTTGCCTGGTAAAACAATTACTGCGCACAAGCCAACAGAGATGACTAGTTAGGTAGTATCACAAGCTTTCTCGAATTAGAGATGCTCAAATCAATGTTTCTGTAACAATGGAAAATATGACTGTGCAAGAAAAGCATCACTTTTAGTAACAGAATAATAATAACCCAACAGCTTACTTCAACTATGTGCAAGTTTCTAGAATCTTTTTGGTTTTCTGACAGATAGCCTTACTGTTTTGGTTGACTTTCACTGCTCTAATTACTTTCAATTCCAGGGAAAGTCAGTCAAAAGCCTCTAATGAACCCAATACCTGTTGAGCACCAAATGTTCGACAAAGTTAGCAACTACTTCATAAACATGGTTGAGCATTAAGCAGCTAAAGAGTCGCTTTTTTCTGCCAGGAGATGTTGGAAACCAGGTCTGGACTTTGACTGGGCCATCGCTACACCATCTTTTCTTTTGTAACCATTCTGTTGTAGATTTGCTGCTGTGTTTGGGATCATTGTCCTGTTGCATGACCCAATTTTGGCCTACCTTTAGCTGTCGAACAGATGACTTGATGGCTCATATTCTTGATGAAGATTGGGTGGACCAAAACGCTGCATATATAAATAAATATGACAGCCTAAACTGAGACAACGTGCACTAGCTATATTTGATTATTTTGTAATTTTTTTTCAAAGCACCTGTTGTTTATTCAGGCATACAGACTTCACATTTAAATCTAGAATATTTGGAGTTTGTGGTTGACTCAATGACTACAATATGTCCAGGTCTTGTGGATGAAAAAACAAGCCCAAACCATAAAACCTCTCTAACACCATGCTTAACAGTTTGTATTTGGTGTTTGTGCTGATATGGCGCGTTTGATTTTCACCAAACGTGGTGCTCTGCATTATGGTCAAACATCTCCACTTTGGGCTCATCTGTCCAAAAGTCAGAAATTGCATAGTTTGTTCAGGTGCAACAGAATCTGAGAGGTAGCACTTGCAATTTCTCTGAGTATTGCATAGTCTGACCTTGGTGTCAGTTTGCTGGGACGTCTACTCTTTAAAAGACTGTGGCATGGTGTGTAAACATGCCTGAATGATCCAGAACAGCAAACTGCCATATCTTCTGCTTTTTTAGAGGTGATCACACTGGGTGATGATCAGTTAATTAAGTGCATTAGATTAGCAGCACCTAACTTCTACTTAGCCTCTTGATTCCTATGGAAACAGTAGGGGTACTTAGTTTTCACAGGACTGCACAGAGTCTTATGAAAACTTTCTTTTCCACATGACTGTATCGGATTATTTGGTGGCAAGAAACACACCTCCAAATGCATGTTTATGTTGGACTGTGTCTGCTCAATGTGTAAACAGGGAGTAATGTGCAATAATTTACAGATTTATTCAGTGCCTTTAGGAGTTAGTTTAGCTAGCGGGAGCTAGCTGGCTAATGTACAAGCAACTGACAGCTTGCTAAGGTTACATAAGATGAGGAAGGTGACATTTGTGATGACACCACTGTCAAGTAAAGTGACATATTGAGCTTAAATAAATCTGCTACTATATGGAAATAGAATGGCATTCATATAACACTTTTCTAGTCTTACTGACCATTCAAAATGCTTTAGAATACTAGCCACATGTAGCTGTATATTATTCATACAGTACTTTATTCTATCTACTTTAAACCATCTTCCTCACATTCACGGCCAATTTATAATCACTAATTAACCTAACATGCGTATTTTGTGACTATGGAACTTCCTGGAGAAAACCAATGCAGGCACAGAAAAACTCCACACAGAGAAGTCCCAGCTGGGGTTTGAACCAGGAACCTTCTTGCTGAGAGTTGACCACTGCACCACCACTGCATTAAGCAACGAAGCACCAATAAAACCAACTGATTTATACTGATCTCAAAAGACTACCTGCATATGATTTCACATGATTAAAATTATTTAGCCATTGCAATACAGTACTTAAAATACTTTACACTTAAGTATTTATGTAAGCTAATATTATATAATTTCAGAAGTTTAATAAATCAAACCTGTTGAGCCAATGCCCGACATCAGGGAGATGAGCCCACTGCACCCCAGTTTGGTTGAGGGAACGCAGTAGTCGGCAGCAGACCAGAGTGAAAGGTGGCGTGGCTAATGCTAACCACTTTTCTGAGCAAATCTCTGCTTTGGGGTGAGCAGAGGAATGACAGTCTTTGGAAGGGAGGATATGCTCTTCTTCCTCTCCAGAGCCACTCTTCTCTCTAAAGTACTTGCGACAGACATCCTGGAAGACGGTGAGGCAGAGTGTGTTGAGCAGAAAGTACCACGTTTGGTGCTCCTCCTCGACAAAACTGCTGGCCGCCAAGCTGAGAGTGTGGCCGATGGTGCCAGCCAGTAGCAAAACATCCAGCTCTGACAGCGACCAGTCAACCTCACCACTCCTCAGAGGAGACTATGAAAGAGAAGAAAAGCAGATAAAAACAGAAGCTTTTGAGCTGGCAGTAAAAAGAAGCCCAAATGTGTACGGTTGTGCTGCAAGTTAGACAATTTAAAGACAAAGATGTGGTATATTGTCCTCCTCCATTCATGTCGTTCTCAGTCAGGAGAGTCATAAATTAATAGATTAACTCAGTATTTTGCAGACAGATAGATCTTTGGCACAGAATTAACTTTGTTAAACATTCAACACCTGAGATGAATATGGTGTTTGTAGCCAAAAATCTACAATTTCTGCACCTCATTAATATTAAATTTAGGATAAGTTACATTTGATAGACTTCAGATATTGAGGAAGAAGCCACTAAAACCACACAGGCCTGACTACACACTCAGCCTACTTTCACCTCACCCACCTCAGTGTGATGGATTCAGAATTCTCAGTGGGACAATTAGATGGATGAAACTACTGACTGGGTGATTCATACTAATATCGCACAATACTGAAAACCTCATCTTGTGACACTCATTAAATGACTCATGCACTTCACAGTACTAGACTTACCACCTCATGCTCATATGCCTCCACTGGCCAGTCAAGTAGCAGTTTGTAACAATAACAATGAATGCCCAGACTTGACATTTTCTTTTTTTAAAATGACATTTCATTCATTTATCCTGACATTTGTGGGAAACTTGAAATTAGTGTATAAGTTCTTGAGTCATGGCCAAAAAAACGTATTTTGTGAGGTTACAGTGACCATGACCTTCAAATGCTAATCAGATGCATGTGCCAAATTTTAAGTAATACTCTTCAGGTGTTCCTAAGAATTCATTTCCTGAGTTGAGTTATGCTCAACCAGAATGTCAGTCATGTAGTAGCTCATCCAGGTCAGGATCATTTACAATTCACAGATTATTGTAGTGTGTGAAGTACAGAAAGAAAGTGGTATGTCTTCTTGTCATTGGTCGGTTGCAATTAGAACCCACTGAGAAGTCAAAGAGGCTTGCAAACAGTCATATTAATAACAAATAAATCTGGTTTATCACCAAATGAAAAGTGTTTAAGTTCAGAAGTATTATGACTAAATGGTCACTAGTAACCATGGCCATAAAAAGCATGAAAATATGTGAACGACTGAATGAGAACCATCTAGAATCTGCCAGCATTATAACAACAACAAATATAGAAATGGCGACAGTGGAACATTGTGAAATGACCTTCAACTTTTCTACTAATAAAAATGGGAAGTTATGCTGATCATGTTGGTGAACCAGGTTATTGCCCTTATTATCACCCACCAAGATGCGATGCTATGCCCAGGCCATGGCCCTAGTTCTTGACTGACCCTAAATGAGCTTAAGATATTATTACACCACAATATAGATGGCAGAGTAGCATATGCAAATACTCATTTTATGAACATTACACTACAGACCAGAAGTCTTAGGAGAAGTGATTCTTGCGAAAATGGAAACGTGACCATAAAATTACAAATATGATTTTGACCCTGAGCAGAATTTGGGTAAAGACCCATTAGGTGATCATCGTGTGGAAGTTTTACTAAAATCTGACCGCTACTCTAGGCCTGGGGGCCAGAATTGGCCTGCCAAAGGGTCCAATTGGGACCACGTGATGGATTTGAAAAAGAACGATGGCCTACCATTAAGTGACAGAAACTAAGGTGCTTTTGTATTGTTAGTATTATATTAAACAACATAAAACTTCCTGTTGTTCCAATATTTACTACATAAATTTAAGTTTTTAAACAGTGAGTAAAAAAAACAGCAAAACTAAAAAAAATAGGACATCTGTGAATTCACAACAAACTTCTGCTTATAGTCACAGAACAAAGTCTGGATAATAAGCTTCCAGCGCTTTATCTGTAATTTTACATATTTATTATTAAAGGTAAACAAAGCTTTTATTTATTAAGTTTAAGCCTTAAGAGCAATGCTGACAGATTTCTTTAATTTACTACACTAGCATTATTTTACAACATAGAAAAACTGAGATGTATTGATGAAATTGCACTTAATTTTAACTTAAGACATGATAGGGATTAAATGTGCCATTTCACTTCTTTACACTGAAATAAAGGAAACCATACTGAGGGGAATTTCCTTTAGGTTAATAGGCAATAGTTTTACTAGTCTGGTCCATTTAAGATCAAATTGGGCTGTATATGGCCCATGATGTAAATGAGTTTGACAAGCCTGATCCAGGTAGTGATTCTTGTGAAGAAGAGATGTCTTCCATGGCGTTAGCTCATTGATTCTTTGGCTGGATGAACTAAAATGGGTGTTGTGAGGTCACGGTGACCTTGGCCTTGGATATTCCACTTCCAAAACCTGCTCAGTTCATCTTCATTGAATGTTCTTGCCAAATTTGATGAAATCCCTCAAGGTGTTCAAGAGATATCACATCTCCAAAAAGGGGAAAGATGTACAAATTGACAACATAATGCTGTCACTGGCAGGAGGCATAAAAACCGTCCAATTTCAAAACTGTTATGCCTGCTCTGCTTATGCAGAACAAAAAGAAAAATGTGTCAACTGATGCATATGCTATTTACATTCAAATCTAAGATACACTGTTGAGACTCCTGTTTATGATGAATAGGAAAATTATTAGTAAAAAATCAGATTATACATTACATGTTGCTACTGGATATACAGCAACAATTTACTGCCTTGGCACTGCAGACAGTGACCATGAGCTGTCATTCATAAATTGCGGCTGGTCTCTTATGGATGATTCCATCCCATTTTTAAGATTAGTGTTTGTCCAATCGCACACTTGTATGCAAATGAATTTATTCAGTGAGCTTAAGTTCAAACTGAGTTCAGCCAACCTCATAGCTCAGCAGCAATATTTCAGCCTAACAAACAACAGACATGCATCTTAGCCTGTGTTCACCTTGATGACAAAGACAGGCTGAGATGATATATTCAGTACCTGCAGGCTACAGTGGTGGCTTCACTGTGGGACTGCACTGATTTAGAATAATGTTCCTCTTTCACGGGTTATTGTTGTGGCAAGCTTTTTAAATATATTCCTCTTTATTTTATATAAGACGCTATGTCATTAAATACTTGTTCCTGGTTATGTCCTAAAAAAAGAGAAAAAACATTACTTAAAACTGGCGTATTTAGGATATAAAAGTCATAGCAGCATACATTTTCGTACATTAACAGTGTACTAATTTCAGGTTGCTTTTTAATTAAACTTTTCAATGATAACTTCTGTTTTCAAGGTTCCACAAATATCTTATGAATTAAAATACCTTGCACGCTGCTAAATTCAATAGCTATCGATCAATCAAGTATGTTTAGGACTGAGTCAGGTAGAGTTTGTACATCTTTATACAAAACTATAAACCATGCAGAGAACTGATGCCATTTACGCCTAAAACTCCTTTTTTTGAGATAAAACATGTCATGTCCCAAAGGAAGTTATAATATATTTTTCCCAGCTCCACTGCTCCCTGCTCTTTCCTTCAGTGGTTGGCAAACTGTGAAATCTGAAAAGCCTATTGCATACTGATCTGTGTTCATGGCATGGTTTCAAAGTAGATGGAATACATACTTAATGAAAGTTTGACTTAAAAAAAAAACAAGAAGCAGCATTTATACAAAGTATTATTACCAAGTGATACACTACAGTGATACATTCAATCCTTAAGCATACAATTTGCCTGCCTTAGCAATACAGCAGATGACACATTTGTGACTCAACTTAGTCATCAAATTTAATAGAAAAACTAAAGCAAACGACTGAAGACATACTTCAGTTTATATAAAAGTTATTATAAAAAGAAAAGTATCACTGGCATACGTATTCAACACCTCCTCCACTCACAGTGGAGGAGGAGGTAGTCACTGTTCATTCAATGACATTTGAATGAACACTTTCCAGGAAAAATGGCTATTCTGCTATTATTAGATAGAACTGCTTCTTTTGACAGTGGGTTGGGACTGGACTGGTTGAAATACTAGTCCATGCATTTGTTACTTCTATGCCGAACTATTGTAATTTCTTATTATCTGGTTGTCCTACAAGCTTGCAGTAAAGGTTTCAATTTATACAAAATGCCACAGCATGTGTACTAACCAAGACTTGAAAGAGCGATCATACTGTATATCTCTCATACTGGGTTCCGGTGTATATTCTTTCATATAAAAATCTCAATGACGAAACACCACCATATCTTAAGGAGCTCATAGTATCATACACTATTGTCCTAACTGAGCACTTAGCTCTCAGATTGCAGGTTTACTTGTGGTTCCTAGAGTTTCTAAAAGTCGAATGGGAGGCAGAGCCTTCAGCCAGCAGGCACCTCTACTGTGGAACCAGCTCCCAGTTTGGATTCAGGAGACAGAAACCCTCTCTACTTTTAAATTAGGTCCAACACTTTTGTTTTGATGAAGCTTATAGTGCTCTATTTCTCTCCTCTATTTGTCAGTGGTCTCATAATATTCCTCTTTTCTGTCTTCTCCTTCACTTCAACACCCAATTGGTCACAGCAGATGGCATCACATCCCCATGCCTGGGGTTCTTCCTACCCAGCATCACCAAGCTTGCTCATAGGGGTTCTCTCCCTAATATTGTAGGGTCTTCATCTTACAGTATAAAGCACCTTCAGATAATGGTTTTGAGCTAATAAAAAGACTGAATTAAACTGGTTTACGTACAGTGGATACAGAAAGTGAGCACAACCCTGTTAAAATACCAGGGTTTTCTGATGTAACAAGTGAGACCGTGATAAATCATTTCAAAAATTTTCCACCTTTAATCTGACCTATAACATGTACACTTCAGTTGAAAAAGAAACAAATCTGTTTGGGGGAAAAATATATATTAAAAAAAAGCAATACAATAAGCTGGTTGCATAAGTGTACACACCCTAAAACTAATGCTTTGTTGAAGCACCTTTTGCTTTAATTAAAGCATTCAGTCTTTTTAAAAGCAGTCTATTGACTTGGCAGTATTTTCCCACTCTTCCTTGCAAAAATGCTTTAAATTTTTCAGATTGTGAAGGCATTGTGAGACATGATGTAGTTTTTTGCAGTTTTTAGCCAGGCTTGGGTGTTTTTATTTGTAAGAAAAGGCTTCTGTTTTGCAAACCTAGCCCATAGTCCACAAGAACAACTCCCTCAGCGATGCTGTAGGTCCCTTGGCACCCTCCTAGACCAGTTTTTGTCCTGTCTTTTCATCAATTTTGGAGGGACGTCCAGTTCTCAGTATTGTCACTGTGCTTATAGATTTTCTTCATTTCTTGAGGACTGTCTTCACTGTGTTCCATGGTATATGTAATGCCATTTTTGTACCTTTCTCTCAACTGATACCTCTGAGGAATAAGATCCCTTTGATGCTTTGTCAGCTCTCTGTGAACCATGGCGTTTGCTGTAGGATGCAGCTGGGTAATTGTCAGGAAAATCCTACTAAGGCAGCTTATTTTGGGTTAATCAGAGTCACTTTAAATGATGGAAGTAGTGTACCCAAAGAGACTGAATGCAATAATTAAAGCAAAAGTTGCTTCAACAAAGTATTAGTTTTAATGTGCACACACCTATACAACTTGCTTATTGTACATTTTTTATTTTTTTATATTTTTCCACCTTTTATTTTAAACAAGGCTGTGTCCACTTTCTTTGTCCACTGTATTACAGGAATATATAATTTTTTATTTATTTTTTTTTATTTATCCCCCCCGTATCTGGTAAATTTACTTTACTGAACTTTGAATACCACAAGGATCAATACATGGTCCCTTAGCATGCAGCTGATTCACAAAAAACATGCTGATGAAACTGACTTTTACTCAAGCTTTTTTCTGTTAGTCTCACCAGAAATGTGGGTATTCTCCTATTTTCATATCAAAAGGTTAGGGACATTTATCCACAGTATCACCCTGTTATTGCCTAAAAATTATCATTAAGAGGACTCCCAAATATAATTTTGGGTTCTTCCATTTTTTGTTCCAAAGCTTTGCCACAGCAGTTAAATCTGCATGAGATATTAACACTGGCAGCCCTTCCTGATGCAAAAACCAGCCACAGGGACCCACAAGCCAGTGTAGTCCTAGTGCCGGTCCCAAGCCCGGGTAAATGGTGACGGTTGCGTCAGGAAGGGCATCCGGCATAAAAACTGTGCCAAATCAAATATGCGGATTCATAACACGACTTCCATACCGGATCGGTCGCGGCCTGGGTTAACAACGACCGCCTCTGGTGCCGTTAGCCAACAGGGTGCCG
>VUQH01001228.1:0-20492 GCA_015106775.1 Etroplus canarensis
TCTACGTTCCAACCCTCATCTATGGTCATGAACTTTGGGTAATGACCGAAAGAATGAGATCTCGAATACAAGCGGCCGAAATGAGCTTTCTCCGCAGGATTGCTGGGCTCACTCTTAGAAATAGGGTGAGGAACTCAGTCATCCGGGAGGGGCTCAGAGTAGAGCCGCTGCTCCTCCACATCGAAAGGAGCCAGTTGAGGTGGTTCGGGCATCTGATCAGGATGCCCCCTGGACGCCTCTCACTGGAGGTGTTTCGGGCACGTCCCTCTGGGAGGAGACCCCGGGGAAGACCTAGGACACGCTGGAGAGACTATGTCTCCCAGCTGGCCTGGGAGCGCCTGGGTGTCCCCCCTGAAGAGTTGGAGGAGGTAGCTGGGGAGAGGAAAGTCTGGGCTTCTCTTCTCGAACTGCTGCCCCCGCGACCCGGACCCCCGGAAAAGCGGTAGACGACGAGACGAGAGAGACGAGACGAGACGAGATAAGAGATAATAAAATGGTGGATATCGTCATATAGAATCTTGATCTATGTTGTGATTAGTTCATTTATAGAAGTCATTCTGTGCATTTAGAGCAAGCTTCGCCTTTAAATGTTTATTTGCGGACATATTGGTTCAGGGGTCAACTTTGCTGCAAGCACATTGATTGAGGTGAAACACTGGGACAAGTGTGTTATCTCCCCACAATGGCATTTTCTCTTTCCATCTGTGCAGTCCTGATTACACTCCAAGAACAACGTTTATCTCAGCGGGAGAAATCAAGCCAGCCATAAATCAACAGTTTCTCTATCCAGAATGAGGTCCTAAGCCGCCACTTATGCCCTTTGTTCAGTCCTGGTGTGCCCTTGGCTAGATTGTACTAGGGGATGAGGCATGTTCATATCTCACAGCAATATAATCTTCCCGAGGAGTCCCAAATTACAGAACACTTCAGGTGTTACTGCTTGAAATAGGAGACATTTAGAATATAATCTTCCACCAAGAACTCAGTTGAGAGGATTTGTCACATGACCTGAAACTAAATTTAATTATTCATGTTTCAATTTCTGTGACTCATCTTAAAACTTTTTTTTTATGGTTGTTCTTTTTCAGGGCCACCTACTATCTCCAGCACACAGACTCAGCAGGCTTTACATGGGGAAAAAGGACAAATCAAATGTTTCATCCGAAGTACACCTCCTCCAGACCGTATCGTAAGTACATCTGACTATTTTTTTTTCATGAAATTGAACATATTTTTTGTTAGACCTTGAAATGGGAGAAACTTTACTCCTTACTCTTTAAAAGGATTTACATTGTATGGACATAGCAAGCCTTTTTGTATTCTGTCCAGTGGACAAAATGCTCTTGCTTTAGGATAAAGTCAGACTACTTGAACTAAAGCAAAAGTTCGAATACTATCACGCTGCATTTTCACATCTAATGTCCCTTTGTCTTTTCCTGAAGGCTGTAAGTTAAAGGTGTCGCTTATCTTCAAATGCAAATCCATCTCCCCTGCTCTGCATTCAGCATAATAAACATTCTTCACAGTTAGAGATAAGCACGTAAATATTACCAGTTGCTCAAAACTAATGCACTCTGTGCGAAGACAACTTGAACAAAACCAGTCAAACTGTAGTTTTAAATTTTTGTAGAAATAAATGCAGTTCATTCTATTGTTTTTCTATTACCAAACCAATCACTTTACAGTGTGCCGAGCAAACTGTTCAATTCCCCTCACTTTTCTAATATATTTTTTAATTTGCCAGAAATATTTTTCGATCTGTATGTAAAATTATATTCAAAATAAGCAGGGTCTAAAGATGTATGCTATATATACAGTCAACTTGACATAACCACATCTTGGATAATGTGTGTTTTCTCAATCTTTGTTGTCAAACGTGAATAAAATGCTGTGTGTTACTAGCTTCCACAAAGAGACTTCCACAAAGAGTACAGCATGTCCAGAATTTAATGTTATCACTTCTAGGAGTCTAGCCTTAAGCCTAAGAATCCATTTTATATAATTTATAAACACTGAATGGATTTGTTTGGACTTTAATGGTTTTTGCTCCACTGAATAAGACAGAATGTTATTTGAATACACTGCTTTTCAAAGAACCAAGTCAAAAAACTTGCTTATATTTCAAATACTTCTGTAAAATATGCAACATGTACCAAAGAATAACAGAATCCCAATATTTCTTTGTAGTCCATGTGCTACTGTGTCATAAAACTGAGAGCGAAAATATTTTTTTCAAACCCTGACTCACATGTTGTTATTAATGGTGTATTCTTTAATTCTTTAATTAAGAATAATTTAAATGTTGTTCTTTGTATTCAGATTTATTTACTGTATTGAAAATAATCAACAGTACTTCTTTTGAGATTCTTGTGTTTCACAGCACGCACCTCTCTGTAAGTGGCTGCATGCTGTCTCCCAATAGCTGAATGTAAAAAGCACTGTAATTCAAAGACTGTGATGACAAGAAAACTGCTTTGCAATTAGCTATTAGACATTAGCTCAGTCTACAGATGCTGGAGGAATTTCACTGAGCACTCAACAGCAGCAGTTGGGCAGTTAACAGACACAGATTTGGCCACAACATTTTTAACCTTAACACAGCATTCAGCCACAGCAGCACTGAATATCCTCAACGTATTCCCATTTATTCATTCCTCTCTTAGACTTCTCTGGATCACTGAGCTATTCACAGGACAAAATGAGTTAACATCCATGCACTGATATCAGTAATTCATGCTATCTTGTAACAGAACAAATCATACGAAATGATCCCTGTGTAATAGCAGAGTATTGAGTTGATCTTTTCATGGCCATTATATATTTCCATTGACAAATGTGCTGATATAACACAAAGAGCTTGCCATGAACATACAGGTGAAATGACATAATGACTAATCCCACGCAGTTACATGACTTCCAGTACCTTCCAATGAAATCAGGCATCCACTTGATAGATTCACTGATCATAAAGCAATTGTGTGAATTATTCTGTGGTGGCTTGGTTCCCTTTAACAACTCGACTGTGTACTGGGCAAGACCCAAAACACAAAACAACTGTGGATCAACCTATTTAAAATGATTCACCCCACATGTGTACTTACAACAAAAAGAAAAGTCATATTGTGCCCTTTGTCTTTTTCAGGCCTGGTCATGGAAGGAAACAGTGTTAGAGTCTGGAACATCTGGCCGTTATACCGTAGAGACTGTCAACACAGAGGAAGGAGTAATCTCCACACTGACCATGAGTAACATTGTCCCGGCAGACTTTCAGACCATTTACAACTGCACCGCATGGAACAGCTTTGGCTCCGACACTGAGATCATACGCCTTAAGGAACAAGGTGGGAGCCAAGGTTCGACAGGTTTCACCTTCCTCTTATTCAAATCACATGACTGTGGTTCTCTAGATAACAACCAAGTGGTGTTTTATGTGTATTAACATTGTTATGTTGATTTTGGGACTTTATATTTTGCAGTGTGAAATTGTCTGTGTTTTTCCATGTGAATAAACTTTTGTGTATGTGTTAAAGTCTATATGAAACAGACTTTTAATGACAATTTGTTCATCTAAGAATAAGGGTCCAAAACAATAGCAAGTAACATAAAAAACAAATGCAAAAGAGTCCTTATTTTATAATATCACCTGTCAGATTGATTTTATTATTTTCTTTAATATATACGTTGCTAAAGCAGTACATAAAGATAATTTGAGAAGTAACTTGAAATTATGTAAATGTCATTGTGACATCATTAAATTCACAACAAATTAGTATAATGTGAAAGCTGACTCTTACACCCTCGCACAAAATCCAATATGCTGCTTGATTTGTTTATGTTAAAAAAAACAAACTTCAAAGACACTTTTTCTTTCTTTCTTTAAATATGAATACTTTTTATCTGTGACCTTTCCACCTCTACTGTTGGGGAAGCTTTGTTTTCTATCCACTTATCGCAAATGATAAATTATAAGCTGCTTATGTGAAAGTGACATTGATCAATGAAGACATTAAATAGGCTTTAATGGTGTAGGAAGAGCACTTGGTTGTTTGCGTTTGTTTAAATGTGAGAAGGTCATAAATGTGGGCTGGAAACTCAGGTTCTCATTAAAGTATCTTTTAATGAGGACCTTTTCTGCTGGAACAGCATATAGATATGTATGCCTGCAGGTTTCATCTCTTCCTACTTGCAAGCATCCTTGCAAGGAACACACAAACATGATAATACTTAACAAATGTGCACACTTTTACACTCTACTCAATAAAACTAAAAGCCCTCAGTGAAATGCTTCTATTAGTCCAAATGAGTATAAATTAAAAGTTATCAGGCAGTAGGATAATGAGAGAATATCAGTGGGAAAATGTTTACAGCCGCAAATAACAAAAAGTTTGGTGGTTAGTTTTTTGTTTGAACTGTTTCAACATACAGGGCAGACCGATTTTTCTTTTTGTACGCCATTGTGCTTATTTATATCACCTGCTTCTGTGCCCACTGAATAATGATAATGTCAAAGTGACTTATAGGGATACAAAAAATACAAAAAAATCTCCCCTTAGCATCTGATTGTTGCAGAGACTTAAAAGATGGTGAAGTATGAGAAGAGAGGGTAAATGTGTGTGTTTCAGTATTATGACTGTGTGCTGCTGTGTACTCACTAATCACATGCTAGTCAGTGAATTCAAGTTACATGTGAAATGTTGGTGGTAAGTCATTGTAGAGGGACTTGCTTTTTCTGTTGCAGAAACTCTCCCAGTGGCGGTGATCATCGGCATTGCTGTGGGAGCTTTTGTGGCCCTCATTGTCCTCATGGGCACCATCGGAGCATTCTGTTGCACGCGCTCCCAGAGAAGTATGTCTCCTTTCCACTGTTACCACTGAAGCATGCATGCCAAAGTACTCTACTTCCCCAAGCACGTTAAAAAAACGTCCATCCACAAATGTTGATATTGCTTGAATTTAAGCAAATGAAAAAGAAAAACATATTCAATTTTTTTTACAAGTTGGATCATTTATAAATTTTGGCTTGAGGTGTCTTAAATATGTGGCATCTATTTAAAAATAAAATGCATAAAGACGTTAACCATGCCAGAAATTTCTGACACCAGTGAATTTCTGGAACACTTAATACAAGATGAAATCAGTGCTTGAGATGGACATCTTTTTGGTGCAGGGATAGCCAGATTGTGATAAGAGCTCATTTCATGCAATCTCAGTCTGGCTGCATTCGCTTTTAAAGCTATTTACATCCTGCACTATGTTCACTGCCACCCACCCATATACAGTACCGAGTGACTCAGGTTAGAGGCAGTCAGCCACTATCTCTATCCAAGAACCGCACTGTGTACTGGTCCCTTCAGCATGTCTATTGTCTGTACACTACAGAGGAAGCGCACCTGGTTATGCCCTCTCTGCCCGTCTCCATCTGTGCTCACCAGAGAGAACTTGCAAGCAAAATTAAGACAGAAAGTAAGACTTTGTTATATGACAGTATAACATCAGCATTGTCCCAAACAGAATGAGCCACAGAGGAAGGCTATGTGAGATTGCATATATATGCAGAAAAACATTGTTTCCTGTGTTGGCAGGAAACAAATGATTAATAATGTTTTGCATTGTTTTTGGGAGGTGGGAGAGCTCTAACAAAACAAACGCAAGAATCTCTGTTAAATTCTGTAATACTGCAAACTGCATTGGGGGAAATTATAACGTCAACAAATACAGAATAGTGTTTATCCAGCGTATCAAGATATATGTGTCATCTGTTTATGCCAGATCTGAAGGGAGTCGTGTCGGCAAAAAATGACATCCGGGTGGAGATTGTGCACAAAGACCACAATGCAGCCCGAGAAAACGAAGAGCATACCTCCATGAAACAACTGATGGTGAGTGTGAGTGTCACAATATACTACTTTCCACTCTCCTTTTGTTTTTTTTAATGTTCTCTTTGGTTGACAGTTACATAATGAATGTGTGCTGCAATTAGTGTCGCTATTTTCTGTGGAATACTTTATTTCATGAGTAATGGAAGAACAGAAAGCCATGCAAATTGTATATGTGCTGTCAAGGCATCGAGTGGATATATATCATCATGATAACACCAGCGCTGTGAGGAGAACAGACCCCAATACATTTTAACTATGGGGATGCTGCTGCATACAAGGTAATCCTACAGTGGGTGTACTTCTGTATCCACATGCCTCCTAGACACAAAAAGAACAGTTTTCCCTTTTGAGCTCTACCAGTGTTTTGGATTTAATGCAATTTGCTCCAGGGTTGGGCTATTTGTAGTTAAAGCTTTTAGGTTACATTTTCTTTCAAAATAAAAATTTCTTTGCAAATTACAAAATACAGACGGCACTTGATCTTAGAGAGGGGAAATAAATTCGTCTCCTTCACAAATCTGCATTTTGTTAAGATAAATAAAAGATATTCACGGATAAATTATTAATACTGCCTGCAAGCCCTGAGTTAAGGTGAAGCATGTCTGACTGATTTTTTTAAAAAGAACAAGTGATAAAAGTTGAACGCATCCATCTCGAAACGTCTTTTTACTCTGAGTGGGAGAGTTTCGGAAACTACACAGATTCTTAGATTCTTTGCTTGATTTCTCCGTAGGTTGAACGAGAAGAGTTCCAGCAGGAATCTGTTCTGAAGCAGCTGGAGGTGTTGCAGGAGGAAGAGAAGGAGTATCAGCACATTAAGGTACGACTCATGAACAATGACAGCATAAAGGCGTGAATGCAGGAGAACAAAAGTAAAAAGCGGTGAGGGAGAGAGAACGCCTTTGGGGCAGATGGTGGTCTTCAGCTCTGGAACCAAAATAGCTGAAATGCATTAATCCCTCTCCTGCTGCACATGAGCTTTCCAAAGTAAGTCCAGAGGCAAATTATTCCTGTTATAGGTCTGATTTTAATAATTAGCTTCTCACCCAAGGTGGTTCATGAAATCAGAGTGGTTGACTTTACTGTTGTTATTTAAGCATTTATTTATATCATATTCCATATACTGTATGGAGTTGTGCTGTTTAAAAAAGCACACTATACACCCAGCTACAATATGCAGATAGGCAGTGACACCATGAGCAGGTGAGACTAACAAAGTGTGAGTCCCAGTCCAAGTTCCACCCCATGGTGGCAGGAAACAAGAGCCAGTAATGCTATATTTAGAATTTTTATTTTTTAATCTGAACCCAGGTACACCAATCACTGTTTGATTCATCGTCATCTTTTGATGTCAATAGTTTTTGTACGTGTGAAAAGCTAAAATTTCATTGGGCTCACTTCTAACTAAATGTTTTTTATTTAGGGAAGCTAGGACTCAGTGAATTTAATAAAAAAGATTCATTACTAGTTATTGCTGCCGACCCATTTATCTGGTAGTAAAGGCACTTTTAGCTTTCCCATCCCTTGTGAAGTGAGTTAACCACTTGTAATAAATGATCAACACAATGTTGCAGATTCTGAAATCAAAATCCTTCTAAGCACCATCCAGTGAAGGGTAACCACCCCCTGTTCCATGTGTTTTAGAGATTTTTACTGTCCTCAATATTAGTAGGATAAAATTGAATTATGCTTTATTAATCCCAAAGGGAAATTAACCCCAGATTCTATGAGTACAGGTACAGTCCTGTAGTTGTTGGTATTGGATTTATCCCTGAACTTAAGTACAGTTCTCAAGATGATACCTTGTGCCTTTGTGCTTCACACAGGCATTCCTGAGGCTAACCTCCTTTCTTCATGACACCTGCATGATCCAAGATCTGCTGCCAATGAGCCAACTTTTTCTTTATCACAAAGCTATGTCAATATTCACAGAACATCTCCTAGAGTATTTCATAGAATTACAATAGAGTACAATTGAAGTCACTTGTGGCCAAGCCCATACTGTGACAGCAATGTCCATGCACTGTTAAAGGACATCATGTTACAATTCGGTATGAATCGCATTAAAGCACCAAGGTTGCATTTTGGTCATTCACCATGGGGCTTTGTGTGAACAAAAACAAAAGAAACTACTAAAAAGTATATGCCTTTTCACACAGTTCCAGTGCCACTGCAGGAGAGTGGGACATTACACACCGTTCAGCTCACTAATCCATGATGGGATTAGAGGAACACCTCATGGCATGTGCATGAAAAGGATAGATCTGACAACACATCATCAACTGTCTAGAATGCTTAAAAGTGATTGAGTCAGACAGGGCTCAGATACACTGTGCAGATAGAAATGGATGAAGGGGCATGGAAAGGTCCACATGATTCTGTGCAGATGTACGACATTGCCATCCCTCTGAAAAAGGCTGTGGATGAGGATAAAGCTCTTGTAGCATGCACACGGGTGCCCTATGGGTGCCCTGTAGAAGTTCTGCTTCTGCTGTTGTGTAGACTTGTGTGACAACATCACACAGACTGTAAAAGAGCCACTGTTTTGACAGAGTCATGCCTTGTGAGTGTCCTCTGTGGTGGACAAACAGCTGTTGTGTCTGTCTGATACTAGCCATGGGCAAAACATAATGAGTGTGCACTGGACAGAACTGGTAAAACACCTCGTCTACTATATTGTTGTTAGGCAGGGGGAAAAAATGCCTCAAGAGAGATAACCCCTGCCCTAAAAGAGTAGTTCATGCTCTTAGGTGTAAAGAGGGATTTGGCTGTAAAGTAGCCCTGCTTTAGTCATTCCTATTCGAGAAGATGATGCGACTGATAACCTGCACGAGGTCACTAATTCTCTATCACTGTTTTTTAAAATAGCATCTCCAGCCAGATTTGCATTAACTGGGGTTTTCCAGCAGGTGAGGCACTAAGTTAAATGCCAATGAGTTGACAAGAGCATACAATCTCTTATCCTTTCAGCTTGTGCTTATTCAAAGGATCTTGTGCTGAACCCTCTGTGATAAGATGAGATGGCAGTAGCAATAACTGTTGTAGATGGAGCTAGCATCTTATCTAAAAAATCTTCTGGAGATAGGTCAGTAAAACAGACTGAATGAGCTGTCTTAGCTTCTCTTTATGCCCAAGCACTGAAAAGCAGACAATTTACCTTCTCACTTTTTCCACTGTCTTGGCTGCTTTTGTACAGATGAGCTGTGGCACTGTGGTGGAATGATCCAAATGGCCTATTGGGGGATTCATGACCACCTTACAGCTCTTGACTGATTTGAGGGTGAGGGTGCATAAAGTTAGGCTATACTCCAGCAGCAGTGGCTTCAGATCATTAACATACCTGTCACTGGCAATCAAAGGCCGTTCGGCCAGTATGGCATAGCCTTTAAGATCTGCCGTAGTTTTAATAATGACCAGCAGGTCCTGAAAGAGTGCTTTAGCGATGGGCAGAGACTGAGATGGCCACTGCTGTGGGGCACAGTGGCCACAGACCTGCCAGATGGCCTGTGGAGTGAGCACTACTCCAGCCTGTTTAGGCAAGTCTCACAGCGGGAGGAATGTCTGATGGGAGAACGTAGGCGGTCTGGCAGCCGGTGTGCAAATGGACGCCTCTACACTACTTTATTTTTTTTCTCTTCACTAGCTGATTGCTTGATCAATGAAGAAAAATAAGAGCAGATCGTAAGTCAAGCAGGTGCTATGTAGTGCAGAGGTCTTTAGGACTGCACATTCTTGAAGGAACTAGATAGATAGTGTACTGATCCTTAATTAACAAAGAGCTATAGGTGTTATCTCTTCTGTTCAGAGCTTTCTTTTGGTCCAAATGATTGCTGGCATCTCCTCCCTGGAGTATGCTTCACTTGTGGTGGCTTTTTTACCTGCTCCCTCTCTTGCTTGATTTTTTTTTTTTTAAATCCTGGTTAATGACACCACACATGAAGCGAGAGCAAAAAGGGGACCGAACAAGTGATAAAGGGCAGACGCAAACAATCTCCCTGCCTGCTTTCTGATAATGACAAGCATAACGAGAAACCTCTCAGGTCTCCTCTGTCACTTCCCTATTATGAGCATTCTTCTTTTGGGACTTTCAAAAATGCTCACTATGCTTGACATTTACATCCATTCACACGAGGACATAAAAAAAAAACACCTGACACATAGCCTAACTGGACCCTTAGCAACAGCACAGTGCCTAAAGCCCAGCAGACAAACAAGTGGCACAGCTCTAGCTTCAGACACCATTTAGATGCATACATGAAATTATTAACACTACAATCCATTTAGGTCCAATTAAAGGCAGTATGAGAGTGAACTTTGCTGTGACACACTGGATGCCAAACTATGAATCATCAAGGCCTGCTTAATTAGCAAGAGACATGATTTTAAGGTTTGTGTGGGGGCTGACTAAATCCTAGCCCTAAGCTTCACCGGTATTTGTTTTTTTTGTTTTTTTTTCTTCTTTTGGTACACAGCAGGCTGTATCTTTATTTATTTTTTCAACAATTTGAATGTTAATTACTGCCAGTTTGACCTTGACTTCTGTTGAGCTTTGAGCAGCTAGATAAATGTGCATATAAACAAATAAACTTTCTGTATGTTATTTTCCCCTGATTTTTTATTTATCAATTAATTTATTTTGATTTTGGTATATTAAATTTTACCTGGAAGTGAAAATCTTGAGATTAAAAATCTCTTTTGCAAGGGTGCCCTGGTCTGACATAGGCAGCAATATCCTTGCATCTTTTTATTGGCAGAAACCAGAGCTCTCAGAGAAAATGTGTGCAGAGTCCACAAGGAAGGGCCCTGCCTGAGTTTGAACCCACAACCCTCCTGCTGTGAGACAACAGTGATAACCAAGGAACCATCATGCTCCTCTAAACATGTTGAAAAAAGAAAAGACAAAGCATACACACAATATTAGATTAAAGATAAGAATCTTTCTTTCCTGTTTTTTCACAGGACCCTACGAATGGCTACTACAGTGTAAATACCTTCAAGGAGCACCATACACCTACAATGTCAGGGAATCAGACCACTGAGGTGAGGAACCCCACCAGCACAGGTACCCTGGGAAAGCAGCGGGTACCAACAGGCATGTCCTTCACCAACATCTATTCCACTCTGGGAGCTGGTCCCAACCGCCTGTATGACTACAGTCAACGCTTCGTGCTGGGCATGGGCAGCAGCTCCATTGAGCTATGTGAGCGGGAGTTTCAGCGTGGCTCCCTCAGCGACTCCAGCTCATTTATCGACACGCAGTGTGACAGCAGCGTCAGCAGCTACAGTAAGCCAGACGGCTACGTGCAGTTCGACAAAGACAGCAAGGCATCTGCCTCCTCTTCCTCCCACTATTCCCAGTCCTCTTCGCAGAACTCAGACCTCACCCGACCCCTCCAGAAGCGCATGCAGACCCATGTCTGACCTCTTGGGATGAAGGGTGTTTGAATGGAGTGAAACAAGCAGCTAGGATTGTAAAACTCTGGAAGATTCGGCTCCTAGGAGCCCCTAAAGGAACAATGTTGGTAGGTGTTTACTATGGATGCCTGAAGGACACTGGGGCTGTGACTTGTTTAGACTTCTCAGTGTCCCAAAAAATGGATCAAGAAGCCTTATACTTCGCTCATGTTCAACTCATCAACTCCCTCCTTTGTGCCACAGAGAGGTTATTTGCCAACACAGACACTACACAAGAACAGAAGTTGTACTTTCAATATGTGGGTTTTGCAGTGACATTGCTAGCAGATCAGAGGGCAGGAAAACAAGGCTTGTGTGACAATCAGCACCCCTGGGATGGACCAATTTTGCTTTATGAAGATTGTCATTCAGAAAAACTGGAATTGTTGTCATGAGTGTTTAGGCACTCAGCACAAACTGCCTGATAATGAGTGCAAGCCAGTGTCCTGCTGCTCTCTTGTAGTGTGAAGCACAAAACAAAATGTGCATGTGGTTTTTAGTTGTTAAAACAATAACTTTTCCCGTACCCATCTTCCTTTTAAACACTGTATGTTAAACTTGGCTTGTCGAAACTCATCTCCTGTGTAGGTGGAAGAAAACTTTTTTTCCATATGCCCACAGACGTCTCTGAAAAGAACAGTTGTTTTTTTTTTCTCTCTCCACAGCTGTATCTGGGCCACAGAGCTGAGCAGATAAAGATGGGCTGAGATCTCATTTTAAATCCCTGAGTCATTATTTTACTTTGAGACTCTGCGATAAAAGAATATCAGTGTACATATGCGACTGTAATTTCTTTTCTAGCATCTAATTTCTGACTCTGATTTCCCTCATTGATGACTCCAAATGAGACATGAGCGCCTCTTCTTGTCCATATCTACTTTTCCTTGAGGGTCTGTTTGAACTGGGTCAATATAAACTTTGACTAAACGAGATAGACGTGCACTATCAGTTCTTCTGTTGACAGGGAGCTGCATTCACCATGGTGTTACCACGTTAAATCCAGCTCCAAGGCTGCAGCAGGAAAGCCAAAATAAGTACAAACTACAACATGTGTTGTACCTGTGAATTTCTCCTCCTAACACCACAGATCACAAACCACATACTTGAGGTTACCTGCTAAATGAAATGTAAACATTATACCTTAGCTTCTTATTGTGTGGTTATCCCATTGCTTTTGTCAATATCACTGTTGACGCTGGAGCTTAGCGCATCCTGACTGTACACCTACTTGTGATCGTGCCGGTCATTAAGGGACATAGCAAGCAAATTTAGAAGATGTGTTTTATTTTGAAGTCTGCTATTCATTCGGAGCAACTGTGGGGCTAGTGGTGACAGTCAAATCCTTTTTGAGTGCATTGTTTTGTTTTGCTTTCCACTATATGTGACATATATGAATTGGCTTTTTTATTTAATCACTGACACTGTATTTGTTTTAGTTGAAAACATAGGCAGAGTAGTGATTTAACACAACACAAACACTCATGCTTTTTTGTAAAATTTCAAGATGAACCTATTGTCAAGACTTGCATGTTTTGTGGCAGAAAAAATATTATGCTGGGGAGTGTTGCAGCGCAGAAAACTGGAAATTGCAGTGCAATTTTGCGCAAACCAGATACTGTGAAGGTACCGAGCAGAAATATTTCATCTTTCAGTCTCGATGCTACCACACACCTGGACGCTGCCATTATTGTTGTTGACCTTAAGCTGTGTTAACAGGCTTTGACTGATAAGAGCATCCCTTTACAGTAAACATAGATCCTTTTTTGCAATAGCTGCGGTTACACATTGCACCACATCACATTTAATTATAGCATTTAATAGCCTCATATGTCTGTGCACTTTCAAGGTCTGTCCCAGCCATACTGCTTGTTATTTGGTCAGATCTGTAAAATATAAAGTGGATTTCCTAGAAAAAAAACAGATATAATTGCTGTAAAACAGGACTTTTTGACTTTGTCAAATCAAACATAAATGTAACACAAACGTATAAATGGTTACAAAATAGCTAATAAGGTAGTTGTTCAGTATATAGTGCAGCAGTCAATTGAGATGAACCTGTGTGAGCCTGAAAATACAAAATCTGCCTCTCAGCCCATGAAAAACAAGCACGGTGTTTCTAACAAAAGCAAGTTGTTGTTGTAAGCACTTTACATATGATTATATTCAAGACATTTGAATGGGGTTTTCCACTTGAGTGGCAGCGGTTTGGACTCTAATTTTACAAATGGATTGGTGCCCATTGTACAGCTTAAGACAAAAAGCTCTGTTTCAACGCTGATAATCCAGCTTGGCACTTAGCAGACTGTATGTAAATCTCTAATGCTGTCTTTCTCTGTAAATAATTTTTCCTGGCTTTTCTTTCTTTCTCATTCAGATTCCACTATTTCAGAGCTCAACAAACCCACATGGCATCAGAACTGTAAAGACAGACAATATTTTCTTTCTTTGTTGCCTTTCCAAAAAATTCATCAACCTTGCTGTTTCTCACGAACTACATGAAAGGCTTGTATGAGCAGTTTTCTCTTCCCCCGGATCTCATAGGGAAAACTTACGCTCTGTACACCAAGCACACAAGAGGCTATAGGATGAGAAGCTAAGCATCAGTAGGACAGCTTTGAAGTGAGATACATTTAGAGGTTATTATACTTGCAGCCCCTCTGAGAGATGCCCAGATGTCCAGCAATATATTGCATTTGGCACCACCATGACTGTCAAGTATGGGAGTTGCCGTTTTTCATTTATTTTTCTCAGCAGTTAGGAGTGTGGGATTAAATTATTTCATTGATATCATCAGCATTCAATTATAGCGTAATCTGCTTTGGAAGATTTTTTTAATAAAATGTGTGTACATCTTATGCATTACTTTACATCCACATGATCAGAATTCTAAAATGTTTCCCATTCAATTCTGGCCATACAGACTTTTAGCAACTCTCTTCATAAAAACAAAACAAATTTGCTCTCCTTCTAAAAGTGGACAGTTTTTCTATCTGATGCAACCCCTGCACTGATCCAAACATAATGCATTTTCCCAGTCCAGAGAATCTGCACACTGCACAGCAAACAGATAAATATTTGATAGACCAGCCTTCTGTCCCACACACCCCCACCCCCCACCCCCCAGTGGCAACAGCTACAGTGGGCATGAGCGTACGAGAGGATGTGAGTGCCATGTCAGTCTTTGGGAATCAAAGCCCATGTGGGGACGGAGTCTGCCCTGCTCACCTGTGGACGCCTCACCGGCTGGTGCTGGCAGCGCCTGTTTGCCTGGCTACAAGCACTGCACAGATGCCAGGGCATAACAGATGAATAAACACAAAGACCCGGAACAATTACAAGGGGTTGCTGCCCTTTCCTGATAAAACAGAGGAACCCTTTCAGCGCAGAGGCAGCAGGGTAGACTGGTTTTCAGAGATGCTAAAGACTAACCTGTAATAAACTAGATAAGAACATTTCTAAGGTGAGATAAAAAGTCTAAAAGTAGTTTGAAGTAAAGACGTTGGTCGGTATATGTAATGGCCCTTTCTGTGCACTGGCAATGTTATGTTTGTTTATTGCACAAAAAATACTACACATAAATTACTTGATCTGATTAAACTGGAAAAAATAAGATAACTACTCAATATCAGTACTTTCAACATATTGTCATGCTTGCAAAAGGACTTTTAAACTAGGTTATATGAAGTCTCCGTTGGAGAATGATGTCACTGCATGATGGCGCACATTAGAGAAGGTGACATTTGAACATCTGAATTGCTCAAAATAAGCCTTTTTCAAATGTGTAAATGCTTTCTGTCATGAAATCTCTCTTTCTTCTTTCACTTTTTTCTTTTCCTTCCAATCAATACCTTGTTAGTACTTTCGTGAAATACAAGTGCAAGACCTGTACAAAATAGTACTTGCAAATGACCCCTGGAGTTTGCTTTGTCTTGCAGGGTACATTGGTAATCAGTGTGGTTGGGTTTGCAGCAGACTGTGCACAACAAGTTACACAAGCAAATTGAAAGTTTTATGGGGATGCCTTTGAAAGTCAAATGAGTACCCTTCTCTGTCATTGGTTGATTTGTTCTGTACTCCAGATAACGCAAATTAGTTGCAAATGCTACATAACACAAGTCTAAGAAAGTACTTTAATTAAATGGTCATTTCAAGGATTTGTATAAATAGTGAACCATAACCATACAGTAATTGTAATAAAGAGACAACGTGTAAATGCTTTTGGGTTAACCACTATTTTCCGGCGGTGGCCCTCTGTATCAAAGAAAAAAGTGAAGAAGTTGTATTTTAACTGTACTGGTCTGTGAATCTATGATGCTTTTGCTCTGTATATTTGGAGAATAAAACTGATGTTTGAGTTTGTGTTTATTTTTGCATTAGTCTGTCAGTGAGAGTGAGAGTCGCATGAGTTGGTTTTACTACTATACAGTATGTCTGCATATACAGTAAACAGCTTATTCACTATACAGTTGTATAGTGAATATGCTGTTCACCATTATTTTTTGTTTTCAGAACATTTAAAAGTTGCCATACTGTTCAGAATAGTCTTTTTAACAAAAGTTTACTTTTCCCAGTTTGCCAGTGACCAGCCTTTATCAAAACTCTTATACTACAGTGTCCATTGGGAAATATGAATAATTAATAGCCCAAGCGAGGCCTTCTACCATAGACGAGAAGAGTACAGGAAACAAGCAATCTCAAATTCACTTCCCAAACATGTACGGTATATAGCTTTTGACTCGTGTAAATTCCAGTTGCTGTATACTGACAGCATTGGCAAATTTAAGTATACTGAGCACCCTTCTCAAAGTGTGTCAGTGTGCTCTAGATTTAAGCAGAAGCTAAATGCAGCTTCAAACTGTGTAGCCATTTGTGTTTTACTTACAGTATAGCACAAATGAGAAATGAGAAGAGGATGATAACCAGAGGGTGCAGAATTAATAACAATGGAATTCTGTTTAGAGCAGTAATTTCCAGATGTGGTGGCACAAGAATAGAGACAATCACATCCAGATCTTTGATCCACCTGCATAATTTACCTCTTGTTGGACAGTCAGCCAATAATAAGCTGTTGAGAGTATTTCGTGGCTGGCTTAAGTGCACTTTGACTATATTTGTTAAAAGAAGGCACACTACTGTTTATTCACGTTGTCCTCCATTTTCCAAGGCAGTCAGCAGATTCATGCCATTACATTTACATGCAACCCTTTAATCCATTAATAGGACCATTGCAGTCTTACTCCAAATTAAATGAACTCACATAAACACCTTAACTTGCCTCAAGTACTGGCTCCAATCCTACAGAACTGAAACTTAAAAGTGATTTGAATTCCCTCATGCACAGAGTCAATACAATGCAAGGGCAATTACTCTTTAGCTGGATTAATCCACTTGCAGCCAGCATGGGAATGTAGCATTCTTGAAGTTAGAATCAGAAACAATTCTGTTATTTGTGTAGCTTAGAAGAGAAAAAAGTAAGCATTTCTTTGCTACACATCAAGCCTAGACAGAGAAAGGACTCACTGCTGTGCCTTTAATCTTACCTCTGAGCAAATGCTATAACCAGTTTGGTCTTAAGATTGAGAATTCATCTGCCAACAACATTATTGCCCTGGAAAAGTTTCCCATGGTGAATAGAAATGGCCATGTTTTCCAAACATTATACAAATTGTGCCATTTGTGATGGATTTGACTAATCATAGAGCTCCAACTCATTACTGAACAGATCTAGGCCAGGCATTTGCTTACATTATGGCTTTAAACACTCTCCTTGGAACTAGGAATTGGAAGGAGCTAATCATTCATTCTTTCCTTCCCTGAAAATGTAGAAAGCTTGCTGAGTTCCCTATGGGCCTCACCTATTCGTAGAGATACAGTATTGTTACAAAATGACTCATAAATGATTCTGCATCCCTTCAAATGAGCCGTTACGACGGGCTACTCTGTCATGAATTACCTTGGCAGATAATTGCATTTGGAATCCAATTTAACAAAGGCACAAATTTAGAGCAAATGGCAGACTAAGCGTTTGGTGTGTCACTGCACTCCATTACAAAATTATCTACAGACAGGTATTTACATGGTGTGAAAGAAAAAAATGGTAGGATGGTGAAGAGGCTGAACAGGACATGTCTAAATCCCCTCCAACAAAACTAACAGGTTTCTGATGTCATTATTGTGTTGTGTGTTAGCCGGGGGGTTAAATTCTGAAAATTGTCCTGTTTTCTTTCTACACAGACAGCCTGATTAGATTGTCAGTCAAACTCATTTATAGTCTCCAAACTGTAAACCATATGGTCTACTAGTGAGCTGAAAAGAAGAGATGAGTGACACATTGAAGCAAATCTCCATACTGCTGCTTCCCTGATGCAATTGCCTATGAAATGCTTTCTTTATAGCCATTTGTTTGCTAAGGACAGCTGTTTCAGCTAAAAAAAAAGAAAGAAAGAAAAAACTCAACCAACATCTGTATTAGAGAAACATGGATTTGTGAGATTATCCTAAAAGTCAACATTTAATATTTTAACCACTGACAGCACATTAGGTAGGAGGAGAAGAATGTGTAAATAAACAACTTGAAATTTTCTATCAACACATCTGTATTTACTCTGATAATATGGTAAAAAATCCACTTGTGGTCACTATAACATTGTTAATTTTTTTGTGGTTATGTTTAGCTACTGGAAGCTTTTATCGAAGGTCAGACAAATATTGTAGTCCGCTTAATTACAGGGGAAAAAAGGTCCACATTCCATAAACGATACACTTTTTTGCTCTACTTATTATGATTATACACACTTATTTATATGGTATTGAAAGTCAAAGTTTCTTCAGCCTTAATGCTACCTCTGGATGCCAACCCAAATTTCTTGTGCATTTGGTATGCCCGTCATGCACCACCTACTGGTTATGATGTAGACGTTTATAGATGTGTCACTCCATTTATTCAAAAAATTAAAGTTACTTCTGAAGTAATGCAGCCAGTGTTTACACTGTACTTCAGCATCAGAAAGCAGTTTAGTCAGCTGTACTCAATGAATTCATGCTATTTCATTTTGAAAAATCCAGTTTCTGGACCACACCTAAACATGGCTTTCATAGTCAACTTGTTAAATCTTTCTAACCAAGCAGGTTTGTAGTGTTTGAGCCAACATAGCCTCTGGATCGCTCCACTCAGCAGAGCTGCATTATTTAGATCAGAAGAAGTCTCTCTCTCTGTGAATCAGAAATCCAGTCCTGCCAAGCTGCTAACCAAATGACATTTGAAAACACTGCACTATGTGTATGTTCTTTTCCAGAAATCTTTAATTATATTAAATTATGCCATGGGTGTTATTCAGTATAATTCCTCCTTTAGCCTGTTCTACAGAAACACTGGATACAATAAGATAAGAAATTATTTATTTATCCTAAAAGCTTGCAAATTACTGTTACAGCAGCAATGCAAAATACAAAAAAGTGATGAGGTTAACAAATTAAAATCTGACATGATACAAGGAGCTCAAATCTGAGATGAATACAGGCACTGTGGAAAGATGGCAAAGACTTTCTGCAGCAATCCCTGAAGCTGAAATAGAAACATTACTATATGTAGCTAAAAAAAGATTAACCATACATTTTTAATTTTTTGTTCACTATTGTTGCAAGCTGCTGCGGTACCACTATAAAACTACAAGGTGATTCCCTGCATTCCAAACCTTTTCATCCTTGGATTTGTCCTTATCCTTAACTTTTCTCAACTGTCGTTTCTTTCTCCAAAGTTGTTTAATAGATGCTTAGTCCACAGTTGAAGTACTATTAAAGAGTTGCTTCTTGCCTGGTGGTGGATTGTAAATAAAACAGAGAAAGTGGTGGCCTTGTGAGGGCACTGAAAATCGACCGATGTGGCATAATGTTTTTTTCTACCCTAGCAATGTGCATTTAATGCTGGTTAAGATAAATAAATCTCCTCTCCTGATTACAAGCTGACTGAGAGTCAGTCCCAGGGAGCATCTTAAATGAATTATTGATCCTTTGACCTTTCCCTGTTTTAAGGCTTGCTTTTGTTTGTTCCAGCTTTGTTCACTGGAGTCACAGTATGGGCAATTTGGATTAATCAAACATCATCTTTCCATATTAGACTGTTAATTATTCTGGCTGTATTTGCACTGTATTATGGCAGGTGAAGCGTGAGGCTGTGGGCACACAATATTAAGCATGCCTCAGCACACACAGACATCTGTGTATGCTTTCTGACCTGTGGTCACACTAACAGAAAGGGCATTTTCAGTAACATAATTTCACACCATCCTTGATATCCGAGGGCAAACAAAAGACAACTTAAAAACTTTTGGAGTTCTTTGAGGAAAACTACATATGTGACAGATATTTGACTTAATTATATTCTCCATCATGCGCTATGTGTTTGACAGTCCTTGTTGAGGGAGAATCTTCTGAATAAGGTGCCGTTGTGCCGATTTAGTGGGGAGAAATGTCAACCAGTTAATCTTGTGTCAGTAATAATGTGATAGATGTATCTGCTTTACAGAGACCTGCTTTAATTTAATCTTTGGCATGTTGACATTTTGCAAATGTAGACAGGCTGAAGTATATAAATTGTCAGAGGGTGGTATAAGAAAAAGGGGCCAGCTAATTGTAAAGCAAAATGAGCACATGCACTGAACAATCATCATTTTCCTAATTAAGGTTTAGTTTGCACTTGAATGGTGAGGGCTCTTTCTAATGGCTGGAGCTCTTAAATTGCTTTTCATTTGGAGAGCATTCAAAACAAATGGAACAGCCTGCAGATGTGACATTTGGAGTGCAAGCCTTCTATTGCAAGTCTTCTATCGCGAGTCCATTTGTTAGTTCGACTCAGCCCTTTGAGATGCAAGCATTCAAGAAACTGTTAGCGTGAATGAATATTAATGATGCATGGACAGTGGACACAGGGAGAGAATACCATGACCAGTTGTTTTGGCAGTTTGAGACTTGGCTGTTTGAAACCAAAGCTCATCTAGGTAATTCCTGTAAATCACGATGAAACATTATTTACTGCAGCTTGATGAAAGGCAGCGATGACCTTTATTTCAGTTTATTCAGTGAAAAAAAAAAAAATCTTATCCAAAGCTAAAATACTAAAAAAAAAAAAAAAAAAAAAAAAAAAAGGATTATTTTTTTTTT
>VUQH01001231.1:0-19755 GCA_015106775.1 Etroplus canarensis
AAAATTTATTATTTTTATTTATTTAATTTTTTCTTAATTTATTTTTATTTTTTTATTTTTTATTTTTTATGATGCAAGGGTATGCAGTCTGTGTGTGTAGTGGGTATATGTATGCATATGTATATGTTGTGTTTGTGAAATAATTTTGAAAAGGACAATAAACATATTGGCAAAAAAAACAATTAATCCCCAGGGGGGAAATTCCTTGTGTTACAGGCACTCCATTCAGTATACCTATCAAGAGAAGAGTTGTCCTTCCTGATTTAACCCTCCCATTTATCCAGGCTTGTGACTGGCACTGGGCAGGTCACTAGCCAACACAGAGAGACAAATAACCATTCACATTCAAACCTATGGTCAACTTAGAATCACCAATTAGTCTAAACCCTTTGCATGTTTTAGGACTGTGGGAGGAAGCCAGAGAGAGCCCACACAAGCTCCACACAAAGCCACCTAAGCTAGCTATTAGATTTGAACCTGGACCCTCTTACTCTGAGGCAACAGTGCTAACCACCACGCCACCAGCAGCAACGACACCCTTATATTTAAAGCTGATAGACTGTTATTTTTTCATTTATTATCAAAATAGGTGCCTTTTAATTTGATTCATCCGCACAAGCACTGGTAGGACTCAAAGTAGCCTGAAAAACTTTATAGCCACTCTGTTTCAAAGTAGGCCTATATATATATACACACACATCCATCCATCCAACCTATAAAATAAATAAATATTTTTTTCATCCACTTCACAACTGTTCCAGTTTTTGTTGGTGATAAAAATAAGGAAATATCAAATAAACAATTTTAGTTATTACAGTTCTATGATTCCATTGCTCTAACAAAACATGGTTAATTGTAATCAAAATGCAAAGTTAAAGTAATAATGAATCAAAAATAGCATTAAGAAAAACAGTCAGATGTGGTAAAAGATTTTAGCTACACCTTTCAGTAAGGTCGAGAGGCTAATTTATACTGTACTAAATAGGCTGTGTCACTTTCACTAAGATAAGAAAAGATGCATTTATTTTTCCCAAATTTGGGAACTTCTTTTGTTACAAAAGGTAAAAGATTAAATTAAGCATAAGAAATATATACAATTGCTTAGATAAACAGGCATTACAAGAATCAAAAATGTTCTATGGCTCTATGGAGTTTTTTTGGCATCTAGAAATACTTAAAAATAGCTCTTTTGATAGTAAAGGTTGCTCACCCCTGCTCACTGAATATGAAGGACACATAGCCGAGCTACTAACTGCTGAGGGGGAGAAATGTACAGAGTTAAACACTTAACACTTTTACCTTTATGAGCACACCATTTACCTAAACAAAAACTATGGAAGCCCGTGAGTTTAGACACAGTGATTTTTATTTATGCAAATCCATCCACTAATTGGCCTGCTCTACATTGACAGTTATGCACATCCTAAACACTACTATATAGAATGAAAAATGAAGTAACTACAACTACAAACATATTTCCCATCACCTGCAGCTTTTTCTTTAACTTCCTCTCTCAAAATATTCACATCATGTGGGTATAAATGTGGCTCCTGACAAAGACAACAGTCTTCTTCTTTGAAAGCATTCAAAGCATGACTAACTAATGTCGTTTCCACACTTGTCTCTCAACAAAACCAGCAGGTCTTACCTCTTCTAGTCCACACTCCCTGTTCTACACAATGAGACATCAGAATAATTTGTCTGACGAGCAGGAAGGCACATGGCGCACCCCACGCTCAGGTGCACCTCTGCACTGTGATGATACTCTTGAAATATGCAGTGTGTGCGACAGCAGCTACACCTGTGATTCACCTGTGCATTTCTGTACCCCTGAGATATCCCTCACCCATCACCCCCCCTACCCAACAACCCATCCTGCACACACACTCATCTACAGGCCACTGACACCAATGAGGGCATGGGCTGAGGTGCAAGACGCCGCCTGCGTGCTTTAATTTTCACCTCCCCCTCCATGACCCTCAGCAACTGGTGACACAAGTGGCCTCCTGCTGCACATCTCTCCTGTTTTCTCCTCTTCCGTCTGCTCCCAGTCCTTTCTCCTCAATTTGCTCTTGTTTCCACCCCACTTTAGTTTTCTCAGCAATATATTTTTGTTAAAAAACAAAGACTTTTAGCACGCATACACATAAAACAAGCATATGAAAAATGAACAGCAAACACATTAAATAATAGAAAACACGAAGCAATCTTCAGCTAATGCGTTTCTCTGCCTCTCCTTTCCTCTCCTCCCAGCTCATCCGCTGGCAAGGTTCTTCTTGCAAATATGCAGATAGTTTTTTTTTGTCATTTGTATGCAGCATTTTGATGCTGACCTGCTCATGTGCACCTTTTTATACCGCTCAGATGCATCTGAGTGTTTATGTTTACAAACAAGTATCTAGATATGCTTTTTAATGCATGGCTCTGCAGTGTGTGTGTGTGTGTGTGTGTGTGTGTGCCTTTTCACATTTCACAATAGTCATGAGGCTCTTCCGCACTATGCGTGTGTGTATGTGTGTGTCTCATCAGCTGATGAGGTGTTTACTGGGTTCTGTCTTTAGCCTGGAGGGAGCCCAAGCACACTCTTGTCCCAGTCACCACATACTAGAGTAATTGGCCTTTTCACACTGTATAAGCTTCATTACCTGCACCCTTATTTGCATTGCAGAATGTAATGTGCCACAGAGTATAAGGAGTGAATGCATAAACAGTTTTGCTTCAATTGATTTTTTTTAGAATTTAGGGTGGAGGTCTCACAATGAATGATTTAGAAGGCCCACCAACTGCAACAAAATTTCCTTCCTGTATTTGTCATTAAGCCCATGGAGCTTCTCATGGTTGTATATGTCTCAGTAGGTGTTTGCTATATTTTATCACTAGAAAGTAAGTAAGCGTGTTGAAGCTGTTCAGTCAATTATTCAGTCAGTTCCTGCAAAAAGGAAGTTTGTGAGTTTCTAAACTACCATGCAAAGTTAAATAAAATGGTAGTGAAAATTTTCATAAAATTTTATTAAAAGTACTGTAGCTAAATGAATAAATGCCTCTCTGAGTGATAACAGGATTGGATGCTTCTGTTTCTATAAAATCAATACCTGACATGATTTTTTAAACATAACAGGAAAAAAGGCACTTTTTACAAAAGCAAAAGGACAGTTTAATACAACCATTTATGAAGTTTCTGTAGGTGGTGTTTTCTCTTTGTATTGTTTGCTCTTCCTGTCCTTTCTCACAGCTAGGTTTGTACTTTGTTTGTGCTTAAAATAAACTGTTGTTATTTTCTGTTGGTGTTGTGTATATGGCACTGAAAATGCATTGCCAGATTCAGTGAGACATATTGTGAATGTGTGTGGGTTATTATCCTAAAGCTGAACTTTATTCCGACTGTATTAAAACACACTGAACCAGCACCACCTTTATACATGACCCAACATCTATTTTCTCTCTGAACAACCATTTTTGTATTTTTTTTACTGTGATGATATCCATGTATAGCTACTTAGGAGCTGTACTTTTGAGCCACAATTTAAAGGTACTCCACTCCAGTACATTTCAGTGTGAACTTTTGACTCCACTACATTTATTTAAAATACAAAACACTGTTAGAAATTAAACCAGTGGTGCTCATTCTTTTTGTCTTTTGACACCTTACAAAAAGTATATGCATTCTCTGCATTGCAGCTCTTTACATTTCAGATGTTAGAAAGAGATTTCCTTCTAACCTTTCACACTGGTTTTATCTAAATTCATATTGCACATTATTGTCTGAATATTAAATAATGGACTTCATTAGCATAGATGGGTGCACTTATGGCTGATATTGTCCAGATAGGTTCCATTCACCTCTTGCATCATCTCAAACACTTTAGCACTAACTTGGATTGAACTAAATAACTGTAAACAAAACAACCTGATCCATTCTTAGCAATTAGGTCCTTCTTCAATTCAAGAATTATGATGCTTTTGTGGGGTTGGGATTACATCAAGAATTGGCTCTGAGCCCCTGCTTGTTCGCAATGGTGATGGACAGGTTGATATACAAAGTCGGGCAGGAGTCTCTGTGGATGGTGTTCCCAGATGACATTGTTATATGCAGTGAGAGTAAGGAGTTGGCAGAATAGAGCCTGGAGAGGTGGAGGTATGCACTGAAGGGAAGAGAAATGAAAGTCAGTAGAAGCAAGACAGAATACATGTGTGTAAATGGGGGAAGGCAGGTGAAATGGTGAAGATGCAAGGGGTAGAGATAGTAAAGGTGAATGAGTTTAAATACCAGGTGTCAACCACCCAAAGCAACAGACAGTGCACAAGAGAGGTGAAAAAGAAAGCGTAGGCAGGGTGGAGTGGGTGGAGAAGAGTTATTTTTAAACCAGAACTGTGTCGTTAAGAAGCTGTGTTTATATTCCTCATAGACAAGCTGTGGCTCGCATAATACCAATACCAACGTTAGTATTTATACCATCAATCCTTGGATCAATCTGCCCACCACTAATGGATAGGATTAGAAATGAATACATCAGAGGCACATCTCAGGTTAAGAGGGGTGAAGAAAAGTCATAAAGGCAAGACTGAGATGGTTTGGACATGTGCAGAGTAGTGACAGCGGATATACGGGACAAGTGTGTTAAAAATGGAGGAAAAGAGGAAGACAACAGAGAGGGTTCATGGATGTAGTGAAGGAGAACGTACAGGTATGGGGTTCAAATCAAAACTCTGTTTAAATGCTGCATGCAAATGGAATGAGCTACAACAAATATGAAACTTTATGCAAAAAGATTATATTTATGTATCTGAAATCACATTTACACAGGTTTCTTCATTTTGAACATGTATAATGTACTATTTGCATTACTTATCTGTCTAGTCTCAACTCTATGTTTTCTGTAAAATGGTCTCTCTTCAGAAATCTCACATGGAAAAATCTGTTTAAAATAATAATAATAATAATAATAATAATAATAATAATTATTATTATTATTATTATTATGAACACCACATGAGCTAAATAGTAACTTTATATTGATACTTTTTAAATTTTAAAGATGATACTTTTCCCTTTTTCCGAAGTAGAATTATGAATGTAGGATTTTTACTAAACAGGGTTTTACTGTTTGAGGGACCTAAGTATTTTTTACATCTATTAGACTCACTGGTTTTTGTGTGAGCGCACCTATGTCAGCTCTCTCCAAAATCCTCCAGTCCTGCAAGGTGACTTGATAATCAAACTCTGGGTCTGTGTGGAGATAGTGGAGGACTACAAATACCTCAGTGCTCACATTGACAATAAACTGGACTTCATTAAACACACAGAAGTCATCTGCTTTCATCTACTTAGGTCCTTCAGTGTTAGCTGGATGATTCTCAGAATGTTTTATGAGTCCGTGGTAGCCAGTCCCATCGTCTGTGCTGTCATGTGCTGGGATAGCAGACACCAACAAACTCAACAAAATGATCCGCAAGGCCAGTAACCATGAGTGCAGAGCTTGACTTTCTGATACAGGTGTCAGAAAGCAGGATGCTGTCCAAGTTAAGGGCAATATTGAACAATCCTTTACACCCTCTCCATGACGTGCTGGACAGGCACAGGAGTACATCCAGCAGAAGACTCATTCCACCACAATGCACCACAGAACGCCCTGTGAAATCATTCCTGCCTGTGGCCATCAAACTCTTTAATTCCTCCCTTTAATACCTAGACTGTTTTAATTTGGTCATATCTGTATATAGTATTTAATGTGACATATTGCACTTTCTACATTAAGGCTAATTTGTTCTCATTTAATCTTTTGGAAATTTTTATATTTGCTATTTTACTGTCTTAAGTTTGAATGTTTATTGCCCATTGTACTTTTTACATATAGGTTTATACTGTTTAGATGGTTTAATTTTCTCTCTGTTCATATTTATATTCATTCATTCATTCATTCATTCATTCATTCCTAAAGGAGCATCAGGACCCCAAGCAATTTATCCCCTGGGATTAATAAAGGATTTTTGATTTTTATTCTGAATGATTCCCCCTCTCAAGGTTTATGTCACTGCAAATTTCATACCACAGCCTCACAGAGACAGACGACTTGCTTTCACTTCATTCATCAGAGTTGGGAATCACATACCTTTAGCCCAACATGTATACTTGGGTTCCTGTGATGCATGTGGTTGTTCAAGCCAAAGAGCTTTATCAGATTATACACATTCAAAGGACTAATACAGTTACAGAGTTTTCTTCTCATTTAATCGGGGCCTGGAAAATCTTGTCTTAAACTAAACCTTCTTTTACCACCTCCTCCCTGTTCTTTTCCCCACGTTACATCATATCATCCTGTCCTTCAGCTCTAATGTCAAACAATCCAGCAACAGTGGATCAGCTGAACTGTGAGGTGATCTCATTCAACCTTGTCACTGCTAGAAATTTGTTTAAGTTAATCCCTTACTAAAAAGCGATTTTACTCAGGTACTGTACTTTTACAATTCTGAGGGTTTATTAACATTTGTCCTAATTTACTGCATATTACATTCTGTTTGGTACATATATCCACCAGCTGCTGCTTCCATTTCAGATCAAAGATAAAACAAGAATTTTAAACAAAACACACTGTTAAGAACACACCAAATATGTTGTACACAAAACACATTTATTGGTAATTAAAGGATAGTTTAATATCAAATGAAAATAAAATTAGACAAATAAGAAGAATCAGTGTACATAACCTGCAAAAATTCAATGCCCTCACACCTCTATCTTCCTGTTAAGTTTTTTTTAAATCTATTGTACAGCTGTGCTATACCATTAACACTCTACACCCAGGCCTCCCATAAAACAATGACACTAGTAAGGGCATATGTGACTGCTAATAGGGAGTGGATGTGAGGGTGAGTAGCTGATGCTATTTTAGTGTGAGCAGGGATAACTGGCTTGACTGTGAGACAGCTGGAAACAGTAATGGATAGCATCTCCTTGGGGTCTAAGGGTGAGGTCAGCACTACCAGGGCATGTTTCTGCTTCTCAGGCAGACAGGAAAGACTTTGGCAGGGGAGGGGTGCACTGCAGGGTGGAGGGATGAGAACATGGAAACAGTAAAGTGAAAGTAGACAAAACGCGTGTTGCTGCACATGCACTGCACCTGCACAAAAACACACATACACACTTATGAGCTGCCTGTGGTGAAGTCTGATCCTGCAAGACACAAAAGGGAAACGCTGTCACCATGGCAATAACCCTGATCACATCGTAGCTTCATGTGCACCATGGCAACCAGTAAAATGTCATCAGACATGTCAAACCATCTTAATCAATAACTCCAATATGAGCTGAAATGTGAATCCTCCTAAACAACAGTAATACAGCAGCTGATGTGAGTAATTTTCTGTAAAACTGTTTTTTGGACAAGTGTGGATACAACTTCTGCACTGTCTGAGATGCCCCTATTAAGTGCTGGCAGCTAGATTAAGACCGATTGTTACCCATTATTAGAACCGCTATTAGCTAAATCAGCTCCCAGTTTGTATTCGGGACACAGACACCCTCTCTACATTTAAGAACAGGTTTAAAACTTTCCTTTTGATAAATCTCATAGTTAGGGCTTATTTAGACTACTGGGGGGCTTCTTACAATGTGCAGGGCATTTCTTCTCCACCCCCCCATGCATTTATTTGTGATAGCTGCATGTCTTTAAATTTTGTCTTCTCTCTCCTATAGTCTGTGTCTCTCTTTGCTGTCCTTTCTCTCTTCTCTTTCCCCTCACCCCAGCTGGTTGAGGCAGGTGGCTGCCCCTCTCTAAGCCTGGTTCTGCTGGAGGTCTTTTCCTGTTAAAAGGGAGTTTTTCCTTCCCACAATTGCCAAGTGCTTGCTCATAGGGGATCATATGATTGTTGGGGTTTTCTCTCTAATACTGCAGGGTCTTTACATTACAGTGTAAAGCACCTTCACGCTGACTATTGTTGTGAACTGCCACTACAGTATATAAGTAGAACTGAATTGAATTCAACTGAACTGAATTAAACCATAACACTGTTTTGGAAACCACATAAAAATCAAAGTCTAAACACAAAGTAAGTAAAATCACATCACAAAACTTAAAAATTAAATGTTTAACATAGACATTTATCTTCCCATGAATCTTAGAGCTCCTCAAAGATACCAGAACGTCAGTGATATAGTAGCCTCTCTGGCTTATACTCCATCACAATTTACAGGTCATTGTGATGTGTGAAGTACAGAAAGAAAGTCATAAGTTTTCTGTTATTGGCTCACTGTATTGCACAAGCCAATGAGAATTTAAATTAACTGAGAAGTCAAAGGGTTTCGAGGTCATATCCAGGACAAATTAATCTTGTTCACCAATAAATGAACAGGTTTCAATTCAGGAGCATTATGACTACATGGTCAGTAGTAACCAAGTCCATAAAAAGAATGAAAATATGTGATTGCATCAGCATGTCATAGCACAGACCATATTACTGATGTTAGCATAAAGTGATAGGAAGGTCCCAACCATGCCTTCCTATTGTGGAAGGCAACCAATAGAACAACTCTCTCCATGATCATCACCAATAAGATTGTGATCACCACCATCTAAAAGAATACAAGTGGTGTTCAGCATGTGTGAAAAAGTGATGTTTCAAGCCATTACAATGCTATTAGCAGTAGGGTTACCATCTAAAAGAGGTGAACTATTCAAAGTCTGCAAGTATGATCAGAATCACGAATATAAGAATAGCATCAGCGGAATGTTCACTGAAATTGACTTTCAAGTTTCCCACTCGTAAAACTACAAAATTATGCTGATCATGTTGACAAGCCATGTTATTGCACCATTATCACCTTCCAGGACCAGATGCTGCCTGTGCCATGGCCATAGTTCTTGACCAGCCCTAACCTAGCTGAAGACATTATTACACCATAAATAAACTTAATGATGGCGTATAATGTTTATACAGATGGCAGAAGGCCACACCCCAAGGAGTCTTGAGAAAAACGGTGAAGTACACGAAAAATGACATATATTACTCTGATCCTGAGAAAAATTTGGGTGAAGACTCATTAGGTGATCATTGCTGTGAAGTTTCACTAAAATTTGACCATCCATAGAGATTACGGATACCTCGCCATGGCTTTAGCTCACTGGTCCTTTGGCTGAATAAGCAAATAATACAATATTATACCATATAAATGCATATTAGCTTACTGTTAATATTTTTTTCTCAAAGGCATCAGAGCTTATAGTATTCAGCTGTATTAACAAAGAATGGCAAATCGCAGTTCAAAATTCTATGTATTTTACAGCAGTCTGTAAACTGCTGGATTTAAATACTACACATTGAACATTTAAATTTAACTTCCAGGAAATTTTCAAATAAAAATGTAAATTTTCATGCTATTATTAGAAGTCAGGCACTAATTTATTTGCCATTGACTAACATATTACATTAATGCTGCTTTCTGGGCCTATATAGGACACTTCTACAAAAGAGATTCTTAATCTCAGAAGTTCCACTTATTGTTTAATTAGGGTGAATAAAATAAAAGTAATTGGGTCCAAACATGAAAAAGAGATCAAAAATAGTACAAATACACGAACGCTCAAATTTGGTTATGGGCTAACACCAGTGATATTTAATTTCAGTTTAACTGAAAATTCATAAAGAGTCAGGCAAAAAGGGGAAGTGCACGTTTCTTCACAAACACACTAGAGCTAATCTAAAGGGGTCATCGTATACATATGTCTCATCTTTGCCATCAGTGTGTGATTCAGACACAAAGTGTATAGGCCCACTTCATAATAGTCTGATATGGCCTACCCACAACATTGACCCAGAAACAATAAGCTCTTTCCATTCACACTGATCTTCTGAGAAAGGAAAGAAAGACTATCTCAGTTTTGTAAAGAACAAAAGAGACAACAAAAACCTCAAAAATCACGGAAAAAAAAAAAATTGCAGGAGGAAAGAATTGGCAGCTTACGAAGGTTAAAACATTCAATACCTACCAGACCTCATGTCTATATACACCCATTTTCTTTATTGTTTGTACAAAAATAATCTTCTTACACTTATTTTTAAATTCGGGAGAGGAAACGAAACATGTGGTAGTCTCATTGCCCAGAAAGATGAGTCTGGTAAAGAGGTGAAGAGGGCTCTCATGCATCTAAATGTTCTGGCAGTGTTATGGAGCTGAACAGTTTCTGAATAATGAACACAGGGTCTCTGTTTTTCCAACTGAGACAAACATGACCAAAAACCTAAAAACTGGACCATATTTCCCCTGATTCCATTCATGAATGGGTCTCATCTTTTCTGAAAAGAATATCTTTGGCATACTGTATCAGATAATTTCTTTAGCATTCTAAAACTAGCAAATCAACATTCATACTCTCCTCACACTACAATTAGCTGCCAGCTGTAAAGGGGGAAAAGGTCAATTATATTAAGTCATTCAGTTATAGCTTTTTTGTTATTCAAAGATCTTGTATTGCTCTTATTTGATTTGTTTGTGTGTGCATTTTCTGAGAGTTGAAGAGGAAGGGGTAACCTGTGAAAATGGAAGTCCAAATCCACAGTCCAGTCTAGATCCAATTGATGCAATCCCAAAAAATGTGTGTGAGTATGAGTGTGTGTGTGTGTGTGTGTGTGTGTGTGTGTATGTGTAGAGGGATGTTTGTATTTGTGTGTCTGTGTGTCACTGTGTTTGTGGTATTTAATAAGGTAGTGAAAGTCCCAGGAAGGATTTTGGTGGTCCCAGCGTGGCCTTTTGTGCCGTCGGCCAGAGACTGATGCCCAAGGAGGTAAGCTGATTAGGGCTTGTTGGCGCAACACAATACTGCAATGGCCAGGACAGGCAAAGAGGAAATATGTGTACCAGTATAATGTATGGACAAAACTATTCAACCAACTTTTTAAATCAGTTATATTAATTTTGTTTCAGTGGGGTCCATGTCTTGCAATACAATATGCTCATAGGCTTTACAGGCCTACCACATATCACCACATTCCTGCTGTTTAATTTCAAGGTCATTTCTGACCAGCTGTGGCTCATGTTATGCACTGGCTGTGAAGGTAGGTGAAAGGGGAGAAGAAGACTAGGTCAGAGAATGGATCTGCATGAAGGTATGTACAGTATGTATAATCAGCTACACATAAAAGACTTGTGAAACCAATGCGTAACTTTTTTTTCTTTTTTCTCTCATCATGATTACCTTAAAAAGTGTTATATTATATCCCTCAGAGGATTGCAGGGGGGCTGAATCTTATCCCAGCTGAAAATGAGCAAAATGTGGGGCACACCTGGGATAGGTTGCCAATCAGTGACAAGACTGAAACACAGAGACAGACAACCATCTACACCTACGGGCATTTGAGAATCGCCAATTAATCGTGCAGTAACTAGTACTTACATAAAACTATCAGAATATTGACTCCAAAATTTGTTTGAATTTTCAGAAGTTGAAGTACTCATTTTGTGGAATGGTGCCTAATAAGATAATTATATTATTAGAAAAATATATTTTTTGTTCATTTATCATATGGTAAATGTACTGCATTTATAAAAGCCTTTTCTATTTCTTTTGACCGCTGGACATTCTTTACACTGCAAACTGCATTCAGCCACTTTCACTATTAATAATAATTATTTTGATAAAAGGCTTTTTTGCATCATCGCCAAGTCTAAATGGCTTTTGTGGATAATTTAGATAAACAGATCTATAAGAGTGCATCAAGTCTTATAAACTGATCATATATCTTTAAACTTATGTAAAGTTATTATACAGTATAAAGTAGCAGAAAATACAAATATTCAAGTACACAGGAATGAAAATTACACATAGCTACACTACTTAAGTCTGTGTGTTTAAATGTGCTTATTTAGCATGCACAGCATAATCAAGTGTCAAACATGGCCACTGTTCTTATTCTGCTTCTACTTGTAATTCAGTTCATTGATCTGTATCATAACACTTCTATTCAAAATTCATTTGCAGCAACAGTAAATCCAGCAGCCTTGGTTGCTCTGGTGAATAAGACATTGTCTTTGTCACGGCACAGTTGTACATCCCAACCTTAGTTTTCCTCATCACTTGTTTTCCTGTCATCACCTCATTATTTAACCCTGTCACTACACCCCAAGACAAAGTACAGCGGTCAGCTGCATACACCGACCACAGCCCTTTCCCATGATGCCCCTTCCTTCCTTCCTTTGTCCTCAGCCTCTTCCTGTTCTGCTTTCTTCATTTTCTTCTACAAGCACACACATAAAAACCAAATGCTTTTCTCACACTATGGTTCAATCAGCACCTCTGTCCACTACAAGGGATCTAATTTTTTTTTTAGGAGCAATCACATTTACTGAGCTCATGAAGCACCAGTAGTTCATTTTCATGATCATTTTATGTCATCTTTTGTCCCTTAATTTCCAGGCATTAAAGTGGATGAAGATTTTCAAATGATCCTAAAACTGTTACTTTCTAGGGGTTCCTAATTTCTACCCATGAATATAATTTTTATTATAAAAACAAAGAAATAATAAACAAAAAATAGGGAACATACTTACAAGAGAATTTTAATTCTTTTATATTCCTCTTATATTAACATTTTTATGTCATCTATATACCAATGTGTTCTAGGGAGCATTTTTTTGGAGAATGACATTTCTTTTTCCAGTATAAAAGTACACTTTACCCAAGTACACTGTACCCAAATCAAAAAGAAAATGTCCCTCTTTGCTTTTATCTTGCACCCCAATCAGAGGCAATACTGAAAATCATGAAACAATGAACACTTACCACACACTCATCTCCTGAAATGCGTACATGCTCTGTTGAGTTCACTGAGATAAGGGCATTATCAGAATTGTCCAAAGCCACAGTCATGAACAAAAACAACAAACAAATTTTTAAAAAAGCCCCAAAAAGCGCATCATGGCTCTTTTCACTTTGTTTCTCCAGATCTTCACACCTGATACAAGCAAGTTCTGACCTCAGCTACTATGGGAAAGTATTTTTTTTCTTTTCTACCAAACATGAAGCTCATGATCATTGTTCAGTGTGTATTTTTTCAGATGTGTAGAGGAACGTGTTGAGAGGCTTTGAAAAGTTAATAAGATAATTAGCTATTTCTAATTAATTAATGAATTCATTTCACACATATAGAATAAAAAAAAGTTAATTGTTTCAAAAAGGGAAAAAAAACTTGCTGGATGATGCTACACCTAATTAGGCTTACTGGTAACATGATTGGGTATAAAAAGAGCATACCTTCAAGGCTGATTCTTTCTTAACTGAAGATGGGAGCACCTCATCACTTCACTGACAATCATGTGGCAAATGTGAAGAAAACGTTCTTTTTTCTGTTTTCGACGGTGGATCATGTCACTAAAAGATTCTGAGAATCCAGCTAAAGCTCTGTGCCATGCACTGTATGCTTTCCTCATACTGTAAGAAACATTGTGTATGCTGCAAAGAAAGGTCTTGCTTACAGAAGAGTCACAGTAATTTCCCCCCTGGGATTAATAAAGTATTCTGATTCTGATTCACTACACTGTGACTACTTGTCCAATATTGTGCAGATCTATCTCTTGTTCCCAGAACAAGATGTACAACGCAGGGTTATAGTTTTGTATTTTCTAATTAGTTTATTTACAGTTCAGTTTAGTTTCACTTAGTTTCCAGAGTTTGTTTTCTTGTTTCAGTTTAGGTTTTGCTGCATGAAAATATTTAGTTTAAGTTTAGCTATTTAGTTTCAGTTTTAGTTTTAGTTTTCTAAATTATTATTAATGGGTGGTATTTTTCAGAGGAAGATTTAAGCTACAATGTAAACACAAAACTTTGTGAGTTCAGATGACTCTCAGTCAAGTTGAAATCCTGAGTGTAAATAAACAGACACACCAAAGCGTCATCAGAAAGGTTGTCTTACTAAACTAACAAAGACTGAAACTACGGTTATTTCCTGGATATTTTGATTATATTTTACTTAGTCTTGTGAGCACACAAGATCATTTTAGTTAGTTTTTATTTTTATCAAAAGCCTAGTTTACATTTTTATTTTGGTCAGCTAAAAAGTTTTATCTCTTCTAGTTTTTGTTTTTAGTTTAATCTTCATCAGCTATAATCTTTGAACAAAGGGACCTATGTGGATTTACATGTACAGTCTGAGATGTTGGGATCCTTTGGGTTCTTGAGCCATCACATTCTGTGGAAACTTGATCTGATAAAGATCTGGAAAGTTTGGTGGAATGATCAATGTCTTAGGCTCTTTATTGTGTTTCTTGACCTGCTCTTGAGCAGTTTTGGTGGTGTGTCAGGATGCATTACACTGCAGGGTGAGGCTGTTGCCATCATGGAGTGCTGCTGCCACTGAGGTTTGGTCTGTGACAATGTTTAGGTGGGTGGTACAAAAAGTAACATTGACATGAATGCCAGGAACTAAGGTTTCCTAGTAGAATATGGGCCCTTTTCACAGCAGCCATTTTGATATGTCGCTGTAGAGTAAACCCAGGTGTAATCAGTAACATTTAGATGGGCCAGGGCAGGGGTTCCATGCCAGCTCTGAGGGTGTAGTCTTTTATCATCTTAATTTCATTTTGAGGTAAATGGAATCATGTTTGAAAAAAATGACTTTGTAATGGGCATTTTTTCTTTTAGGGGTGGTGAAACACATCTGCTAAATCTCATCAAGAATCTTGTTAAGACCAAACACCCAACCACCTCTGGGTCTATTATCATTAAACATGGAGAAATTTGCTCTGCACAACCTATTTACTGGCCAAACTCAGAGTAACAGAGCAATATATTGCACATAATTCAAGCTTAGGGGAATTATTCTTTTTTCTTTCCAGGCTCTTGTTATAGTCAAAGAAAAGGCTCAGTTGTAAAGCTGCAACAGAAAGGCTTCATAAACTCCACTGCTCTGGTTGAAGGATCATCTCTGTAAACACTGATCCACCCCACTGAGTGTGAGTTGTGTGATTAGGAAGAGTGAATACCAGTACCATCTGCCAAACTGCCAAGCTACCTGACTGTCAGGGCATGACGTCTGTGATCGTGGGCCGACATCTTCAGGAAGCTCAGTTGAATATTTTGTTGATTACACGCTTTTTTGAGACCTACAATGGCCTTATGGCCTGCCTAGGGTCTTGTACTGCCTCCTGTCCATAGCATGCTGGAAAAAGAACCAGTTCCTTTTGACCTTGAACAGCAAAAGATAGATAGATGCTCCTTTGGCTAGAATCTCATTGGGGGGTCTCATAACCTTGATACACAGTTGAGGATTTAAAGTTAAGCAGAAGCATTATTTATATTGGACTTGAGGTGTTATTTCAACACATATTCAGCTAAATATATAAAAATAACAAAAAGCTTGCATATGTACAGTAAATGTGTGCATAGGATATTTCTCACAGAAATTTAAAAAAGCAACATCTCTAATTTATTATTACTGTCTAACTTGTGTTATACAGAGTAAGTTACACAGCTACACAGCTTAGAGTTCATGTGAAGAGGTGCCGTCAATTCACATTAATTGCTGTGTTGCAGAAGTGTGTATGAAGCTTATGAACCAGAGCTGGTGATATCAGGTATTCATAATACCAGTCCTTACTGTGACATCACAAAGCATTGAGTTTGGATAATGTGTTGGACAAATACACAAGTGAGTTGAATGTTAAAACTGAAATGTCATGTGAAGCCAGTGGGTAAAAAAAATTTAAATGCAGAAACAGTTAATCAGTCATGTTAGGCATAAGGTTAAATAACAAGCCATAAGCTCACGTCCTCTCTCATAAAACTACCACGTAAAACTGATAACAAGCCCAGAAGGTGAGTAAACTGTTGAGTGTTCAAGAAACACAGCAACCATCTGCGATGCAGTTTCCTTTCCACCTCCCCCAGTTCACAGACGTCTTGCAACACAACTGTAAAACAGTTGCTTTTCCTTCTGCACATGTGAAAATGAGGGCGATCGATTGAGCTGGAGCTGAGTGCAGGGAGATGTTGATGGTGTGCGGTGGGCCCTGAGCGAGTTGTTGGTAGGTCGTCAGGTCACACACCCACCCACTCCTCATTTCCCATACTGCACTGCTGACAAGGCAGAGCTCAAAATGGTAGGCGGTGCTTTTTAAGGTGAGTTTTGGGGTTAAGACTTCACTATCTTATCTATCTATCTATCTATCTATCTATCTATCTATCTATCTATCTATCTATCTATCTGTGCATGTGTGCATATGTGTGTGTTTTATCCACTTATCTGTATGCTTGTGAGCATAATTCTACCTACTTACCCATTTTGCATAGCTTTGCTTGCAGCTCACTTACTATAAGAGTCATGTGTGGTAAAAGTCACGTCTACAGGGGACGTAAAGCCATTTACAAGATACCACTAAGTGTGTCATCACATTAATATATGTACACACCTTTTTTCCAACAGACATATTGAAATGTCACTTGTAGAATCATTAAAATGAATAAAATGCTGTTCCATGTAAGTCATTATAGAGAACCACAATGTGCAAATACTAAAGCTAGAACAGGATAAAACAGAATTTTTAAAAAACTAACTTTTGACTTTTTACCATTTACCAATATTTACAGTAGTGACCCCTTGCCTCTCACCTTTGCATTTGCTGTTCCGAAATTAATTTTTTCTTTCCTGCCCACCCCAAGTTCTCAGATCTTTTTAGTATGTTTTGCATGCACAGTATTTTCAAGCTTTTATAAATTTTCTGAATTTTGTGGCCTCCATTCTTTCTTCTCTCACATTGCAATGTTTCCTTTTCTTTCCTGATGTGCATATGCACACTTCAGTATTTTCCAGTAGGACTTCTGTGATGGGTTAGAAGGCAGGGCTATCTTTTATTACTCTTCCATGCAGACCCTGTGTGCGCATCAGTGATGTGCGGTGGAAATGTGCACCACCACCCCATGGCAGTTGGTTTTGCTTTTCTGCTTAGCAGATATGATTTTAATCTAAAAGTTTTCTTGATCTACCTGATCTTTACTTGATTTCTGTACTTCCCCTTAAATGCTATACCCAGCAGCATTTCAACACTGAACAACCGTTGGTTGGCGTTTTTTCTTTGTTTTTTTGTTTGTTTTATTTCTTTTCTTTGAGGTCTTAAAAAATAGTTCCAAATTTAAAGTAGAACCAACATTACGGATGTTACCTTAATGTTAATTTTAAGTATTTCTTGAATGTTGTCTGGATCCCCTGCTTAGACAGCACTGATTATGATAAAATGCAATAAAGAAAATATTTTCAATAGAAAGAGAAGAAAAAAATACATTTAAATGATTACTTAAACTCCTGAACTCATGTTTTCAGGTCCATTTTCTATCCTGTTGAACTAATTGGCTTCACATTGGAAGAGTAGCATCCCAGGGTTTATGATGCCGACATCGAAGATAGTGAGACAGTAACTTACAAATGAGAGAGAATTTAGATGTACATAACTGTAAATGGCTTGAAAATGATATTTTATTTTTTTTAAATGACATATTAGTAATACTAGTCTGTGTACAACCATGTACTAACCACCAACAGTTTAAAAAAATAAATACAGATGCATTTAATTACTTCACTGCAATAACCTCATAGATATTTCTCACCTTTTAAGAAACAGTCTTACCCAACCTCTATTCTACATAGAAGCAATATAAATATTGTACAGCATTTTTACTCAGGAGATGACATCAAGCTTTCAGTCATGTTTGCTGGGTATGGAACACTGGAAATGCATGTTGTTATGTTTTTATTGCCATCCCCTGCTTTGTAGGATAAGCTGAATGTTCAGATATTCAGTCAATTACTTTGCAGAGTCCATGATAGCTGAGCATTACAACAACATTTGAAGAGTTGAGTGCATTTATGTGCCATCTGGTGATGATTTCTAATGACAATTTCTTGACCTGTCTGTCAGTTGTAATAAACCAATTAAAGGTAAAATGAAAAAAAAGATAACAGTCCTTTTTAACATTTGAAGAAATGCTTATTTGCATATTTTTTGTTTGCTCCAGGGGTGACCAAACTTTATACCATTGTGCTCTTTTTTTAATTGGATCAGTTTACAAAGCACAAATCTATTAGTTGTCATGTAAACCTTAAATTCTGCCTCACTGTGTCTGAATTTGTGCATGTGTGTGTGTGTGCAGGTTGAAGGGGGGTAAAGCCTATTTTTAAATGATGAAAATTGCTTTCGGGGCAGACAACAAAATTGGCATCCACCTCTATCACCACAATTGTTCTTGCCATATCCAAAAAAGAGCCAATTTTGTCAATTTTGTCTGGCAGCTTCACGAGGCCAGCCGTGACTTCATGGACATTTTATTATAAAGCTGAAGGCAAGTGCTGAAGCTTTGTCAGCAGAGCGAGTTTGGGGAGTCTCAGAAAAATGTAAGTAACTGTAAAAGCAAGTTTTTTTTGTCAATGAAAGAGTGAGCATAACTAATCCCTGATAAACAGAGGACAAACACTGACTTGGTTTTGAGTATGTGCTGTTGTTGTGTGAGTCAACTTCTCTGTTCTTGTGGATGACTTTTTCATCATTGAGTCATGTTTTTGTACTAATGGCTGATAGATTATTTATACGGTAAATGAATGAACACAAAAAGCGTTAAAATCAGCTATGCTAAATGTGAATTTTATGACGAGTTCTTACTTCAACATGCATTTCTATTAAACAATGGACTAAAGACAGTATATTTTAAATGTAACTGTAATCCATCCATCCATTTATAGACGTATGTGCACCCCTTTCTGTACACTGCTAAACCTTTACTCCATTCAGCTCTGTTTCATGAACCCGCTCAAACTTCAGGTCATCTTGTAAAAACTGGCATCTTTAAACAGACACAAGTAGTCCTTCACATGGATGTTTCATCCATATGTGAATATATATTTTTTGACACTGAGACCTTACAGAGGGTCTGTAGGCTGTGTCGAGGTCCTAAAGTTCGAAATAGTAAGTGAAAGACTAACCAGTGTGAAGAGATTGCATAAGAATGAATACACTGGAAGAGGTGGGAACATGTGAGAAAACAGGAAGACAGGGAGGGACAGAGAAGGAAAGATTAGAAATAAAAAGGGAGAGATGGATGGATGGATGGATGGATGGATGGATGGATGGATGGAGCTAGAAAGTGATAGAAGCACAGAGAGAAAAAGAGAGAGGGATGAGGATGAAGTGTGAGTTTGGCTCAGTGAGAGCAGCTGTATAGAGGACACTGTGGGTGGAAGTGGTAGAGTCGTGGGTGAGCTCAGAGTTTAACTGCCAACCTTCCCTGGTCTCGCAAACTGTCCGTCACACACACACACTTGCGTGCACACAATCATTCACATACATACATTCTTGCTTGCACATACAGTACGTACACACACCGGCATGCATAATTTTAACTTGACAACCTGGAAAACTTTATATGTCATTTCGTATATGCCAGACACAAGAGGAATGTGTGCCTGCAATGATTCGTATGCCTTCTGTGTCACTCTGCTCACACTGGCTGTTACAATGTTGGAGACAAGTTTGTTATTATAACATTTTCACCAATATTAGTGCATAGGAATGAGAGAAACACAACTGCATACACGGTTTTGCAGGACGGTTTGGACTCAGTTTGTAGATGGCAGGATAAATGACTCGTGTGGCAGGGACTGTGTGGGGCGGGGGTTTGCTCAGCTTCTGCCAATTTGTTCCGATGCGTGTAGTCAATTGTAGGGTGCCTCCTCTTGCCGAGACTTCTGCTATGATAAATAATGAGAGCAGCAGATCCTGAA
>VUQH01001234.1:0-19826 GCA_015106775.1 Etroplus canarensis
CTCCACAAAGAATTTGGGGAAGGCCACACAAGGACACATTTCAAGCATTTGCTTCACTGGTTACCAAGCTTCAAATTACACACTGAAGGTATCACATTCCTCTTTGACGGGTCCTGCTAGTTCAAAGAATTTAAATTGCAGATGGGTCAAGAAACATCAGATCCTGCAACAGCAAAGCACCCCCACAGCAAGAAGGACTGAAATTCACATTTAACTTCTGGAACAGCCTTCTTACTCTGGTGCTCTTCTCACAGTCCATTTATTTCTCTTTTATCTTTACTTTCAGCATGTCCTTGTTCAAGTCTTTAGTAGCGATGAGTGAGATTCTTGGTTAAGAAATTTTTTCAAATGTAGGATTCCCACTGGGAAAAATGTTGCTAAGAATCTTTGACTTTTTGTCTCATGGAACTTGAAATGTTTAGGAAATATTTAAAATCATCTTTAAAAGGCTTGTCCTTGTTTTTGAGACAGCTCATTTGACTTTACTGCGATGAATCAATCAAATGCAGAATGGGCTTAGGATATTTTAGCAATTTGTTCATTTTTCTGTTTAATACTTAAAAACAACAGGTGTTGAATCTTCTGATATAACCATCACTCGTAACTGTAAAATAATGAGAATCTGAACTTTCAGTTACATTTGTTCAGTAAAATGCTGACTTTTACAGAAATTTGACAACATGAAAGAAAAAAACCCAAACACTGAAGGGAAAAAATGAATGCCTTTTTTAATATCCTTTGCAACATGCCATTGATCCCTCCAACAGAGTCCAGACTATGACAAGTGAAGATTTTGTGGAGTCTGGTGGTAGCTCAGCACCTTACTACGGCACTTACATGCCCATTAATCGATTTCACCATTTTCCAGTTAGTTTACATTTTTAAAGAAAATGTAAAGAAAGATGATTTTTCCATTAAAGACATATTAATTATCTTTGCTAATCAGTAGATACTGATTTTATAAAAACACCACTACCTATTTAAGTTACTGATAATCAAACTTCTAACAATGAAAGATCTTTTTCCCCCTATGAACGTCAGTCTGGCCATTCAGAAAACTGCGATTGAAGACCACATATTAAATGGCATTTTTTTTAACTAAATGTGACTGAAGTACTGTGTTTTGTTGCAAAAATACCATTCAGTTTGCAATAAATTCAGCAATTTAAGTTCCAGCCCAACCATGACCACAATCTATTTACAGTTTCACTGAACTAGATACAAAAAGATAAAACAACAGTGACCCAGGCACGTGGAATAGCAATCTGTGCCATCATCAAAACAAAGTGTCTGCTACAGGAAGATGAAGGCTATTTAAAGAAACTCATGCATGTAAAGTGTGAGTATTGGAGTTCATTCACAGTAGCATTCTTAGAATAGCTTTTTCTCGATACGGCTTCCTCGTGAGACAATGAAACAACTAGAATTAGGACAAACATAAGGAGCCAGAAATGCTTTAGTAACTCTCTGCAGCATAATGAATTTGATCAGGCCTCTTGACATTTAATACAACATTAATATTATGTCATGTAAATGATAGGTATCCAGTTTGATGCAGGTGTGTTAGAAATGTCATACGTTATCATTCTCTTTACATCAAGCGGGGGCGTTGACATTCATTGTCCTCATGCTGACAGTCCCTTTGGGGCCAGAGTAAAGGAAATATTGAAATTTCCTGGAAGTCCCCTCTGTGTGTCATATAGGAAGGGGGTGCCTTTCAGGAGCCACATGAAGCAGCTCCATCAGACAGGAAGTAAAGGTATGTTTGCATATGTATTATCAGTAGCCAACATGCAAAGGCAAATCACACACATAGCTTTACTCACAAATATTTGTAAGAAACACTGATAAAAGTCACCAGTAAGCATACTGTTTCATAAGCCTGTGTGGGCTGCACTTATGACACAAACAAGATAAGGCAAGCAGAATTGGACAATAAAATCTGAGTCACAAAAGAAATTATAAACAATAAACTAATTTTCCGGATGTCGGTAATGAGTCAAATATATCTTGCATCTGATTATTAAGGTAATCTCTCATTTAATCAAGAGCCAGAAAAAACAATGGAACATTTGTGTATTTTTCCTCCCTCTTAAATGAAGAAGTTCAAACAATAGTTGGAGGACCGATATGCATGTAAAATGAAGTGATTATAATGTCTTATCTACTTAAATATGTATAAAATACTCCTCAGATCTTTTTTATATGCCACCTTTTGCAAATTTATGCTTACAACTCTAATCTGTGACTGAGTCAGCTTTAATATTACATATCAATGCAGTGCTAAGCTGAAGCCAGTGTTGACAACGGTGGTGCGCTGTTTGCTCAAAGGGCTGTTTGCTTTTGTCTGAGCCAACATGAGAGAGACAGAGAGTGTAGAGGGAGACAAGGTACGTGCAGTGAGCCATGCTTCATGACCAGAGCAGGGGATTGGGGTGGGAGGTGAGGGATGTGTGGGGGAATGCGGGGGCAGGGGTGTCCAGTCTCAGTGACTCCTGGTTTGGAATGGGACACAGTTACTGAATTTAGGATGACTTGGAGGAGGGGAGATGTGAAGTTGGGATGAACCCAAATGCACTTTCCTTGTGCCATGGCTGGGGGTGAGGCCAACACGCTGGGGAGAGGCTTTGTTGTACTCTATAGGAGACAGTGAAAGTGCATAGCTATTACGTTTTTTTGTGCGTTTCACTTTCTCATCCAGGTTTTGGGCTTGGAGCCAGCTAGGTCTACTCCTCTGGCGCGCCACAAGACAGGAAAACTGACATAAAAGAATGGGGGAACTTGCAGTGAGGGACACAGGAGCCAAGGCAGGAGCCAAGGCAGTGGTCACTGATGAAGTCGGAAGTTATTGTTATCCACAGTGACAAGAATCTTATGCTATTGAAGTTATTGTGATCCCATGGTACTGGCCACAGTTTTGGAGAGTGTTCCAGGGCACACTATTCATCAGTAAGATTTCTTCCTCAACTAATGTCATTTATCCCCCACCGATACTCCTTTCCAGAAAAACAAACAACATTGTGGTTGTTAACACATGTTAAACTGCACACTCCTGCTCCAGTTACTGTTAAAGTCCAAAGGGAGCTGATTCAATCTACCAGCTAAACTTGATCTATCAAGATAAGTTTGTCCGAATACCAATGCCTGTGTAGTCAAGTGCCTACTAGTGAGATGCACTTCTGGCAGCCTAGGAAACCATTGTCTAGTCTGCTGACTAGTCTCTGGCTACAAAAGCCAATTTTCAGGGCTTCTGGTGCAGCCAAGATATCCAGATAGTGAGTAATGAATACATTTATAAATAAAAATAAATAAATCCAAGAATATAAATTTATTGAACTGCTGCTTTTAAGTAAAACAAATTATAGCACATATGATGAGAAAAGGGGAGTGAAATTATAGTAACCGAAGATAATAACACACCTTTAAAAAATGAATATTGTGGAAAATCTTTTTGCAGTTTAATGCGAAAGGGTGAACATTCGTATACTGTATATTCATCACCCGTAAAGTAAAATATTTCAAGCCCTTTGTAATTTTGATGATCATGACTTATAGTTCATGAGAATCTGAAATCCAGTACCTCAAATCAGCATATTTCCTAAGATCAAAAAAGGATTTCCTTAATAAAAAAGTCCAGCTTCTGAAGAGTATTTTTATTTATACACTTAATATTTTGTTGGGGCTTCTTTAGCATGAATTATTGCATTGATGTGGTGTGGCACATAGGTGAGCATCTGGCACTGCTGAGGTGTTATTGAAGACCAGGTTACTTCGATTGTGGCCTATATTTTTAGGTCAGGTGTTTCTCATTTTCCTCTTCACAATACCCCACACAGATTTTCTGTGGGGGTTCAGGTCAGTTGAGTTAGGACCATATTTAAGCACACTGATATTATGGTCAACAAACCATAGATTTGGCACTGTGGTCAGGTGCCAAGTCCTGCAAGAGAATAAAAATGGCCATCTCCATAAAGCTTGTTAAGATGGACACATGAAGTGCTCTAAAATCTCCTGGTAGATGGGTGCATTGACTTTGGACTTAATAAAACAGAGTGGACAAACCACCACCAACACCAGCAGATAACATGGCACCCCAAATAACCAGACTGTAGAAACTTCACACTGAATTCCAGACATGTTGGATTCTGTGCCTCTCTACTCTTTCTCCAGACTCTGGACCTCTATTTTTGAATGAACTGCAAAATTAACTCTGATCTGAAGAGGACTCTGGACCACTGAGCAACAGTTCCCGTTAGCGAAGGTGAAACGCTTCTGACGTCTCTGGTTCAGGGGAGGCTCGATGTGTTATATGGACAAAAGTATCGAGCCAGATATACACAGCAACTTTTGACATCCCATTCTAAATCCATAGGCTCCAGAGTCTAGTGGCTCTATCCAATGCCTGGAATTGTGCTTGTTGATGCAAGGTTTGCATGCAGCTGCTTGGCCATGAACTGCTTGGCCAAAAACTGTGTTTCTAGAACACAGTTTTTGTACTAATGTTAATGCCAGAGGAAGTTTAGAGCTCTCCATTTATTGAATCAGCAGAGCACTGGCAACTTTTATGCACCTCAGCACTTGACAACTCTGCTCTGTAACTTTGTGGCTGAGTTACTGTTTTTTTATAAATGACTTTGCAATAATACCACTTACAGTTGATTGTGGAATATCTAGGAGGGACAACATTTCACAAACTCAAACTGACTTGTTGCAATGTAGACATCCTAATACAGTACCATCTTTAGAACGACCCATTCTTTCACAAATGTTTCCACAGACACACTACGTGGCTAGGTGAGTGATTCTATACACCTGCACAATGAGACTGAATGAAATGCATGAATTCAATGATTAAGAGGTCTGGCCCAGTAACGTTGAACATCTAGTGTTGCAGTCCATTTCCTCCTGATCAGACACCATCCTCAGTCCATGGCTTGTGAAGCTCTCCGAAGTTCTTGAACCAACTTTTCTTGACAATCCTCTTAAGGCTGCAGCCATCACTGTTGTTGTGAACCCTTTCCTACTACACTTTTCTCTTCCAGTCAACGTTCTATTAATGTGTTTCCTTAAAGCACTCTCAATAGTCAGACCTTTCAGCAACCACCCTCTGTGGCTTACCCTCCTTGTGGAGGGTGTCAATGGTTGTCATCTGGACAGCTGTCAAGACAGCAGTCTTCCCCATGATTATGGTTGCATGTACTGAACTACAGTAGACCAAGCGATACACTGTATACAGTATATACATAGTTTATAGTATTTGAAGAGTAATTTACTATTATTACTAAACTCGAAATGTAATAATTTGAGCTACTGGATGTTTTCATTTTCTTTCTCGAAGCTAGAAATATTTCCCTTTTTGCATAATGACTGTAGAACATAGGAAAGTTCACCTTTCACCTTGTCAAAACTTTTTCACTCAAAATTTTTAGATGGAATCATACATGCAAAAAAACCAAGTGGAAAACAGAATACAGTCAAGGGGAGAGCAAGTGAGAGAAGCCAACAGAAAAGCTGTTAGTGTAGTCACAGAGATTCCACAAAACTGCTGGCCTTTTGCAGTTAATTCTCCTGCTAGCGACCAAGCTTCTGCTCCTAATGTCAAAGTGAACACAGAAAATAGACTTCAACTGGCCCCACAGATGGTTGTCACCAACATCCAGTCCTCCTTTTGAGCCAGACTGGGCTAATATCGGATCTGAATGTCAGATCCCTATTAAGCGATGTAAAAGAACTACAAATTGGCATTTCACTCAAGGACACAATTGTCAATGTCCTGACTGTGCAACATGAAAAATCAGGAGATCACCAATCACTAACATGCATTGTCCAGGGAGCACATAAGTCTTCACAAAATATTACCATATGCTGAGATGTATCTAGGGAAAAAAAAATATCAACCTGCAGGTAGCTGTCCTGAACACCCCTGCAACACATACCCACCATCGTCTTCTGAGTAACTGTCCGGCTGTATCACCATTTATTTTCCTTATATCCAGTGTTCTTCCCGTTCCCAAGTTGCACTCTGTGGTATTTCTTCTGGCCTCGCTGCCCCTGGTCACACACACCCCCTTATCTATGGGCCACTCATCACTTGTCATTTCCACTTCATGCCCTTTTTCGCCTTTTAGCAGTCCTGTCCATCATTTCACTGACCCACTGATCATTACTGCATTCCTTGTATGGCCTGAGATTTCAGGTTTTACATTCCACATCAACTTTTCACTTTTATTTACATTCTGTGCTGCAGTACTATGCCAAAGTCTTAAACAGCCCCTCATGTCTTTATATTTTGCTTTCAAGGCTGTAATTTTTAAAGTGGTCTTGAGCAATGCTCTCCTGGCTTTCTGAAGTTTTTCTTTGGACACTGGCTGCTTTTCGCTTATTTCTAGTCCAGTCCTTTTTCCCTGACCATTTTCACAGGAAGGTTTTATTTATTAAGTCACTTAGCAGTCTTTTTATATAGGTCAGTGTTAACAAGGGATGAACCAGTGTTATGTCTACACATAACAGACAAATTAGCAAATAACCTATTTTAAATTGTGTCTTTAGGCACTTTGTTACTAGGAGCCTGTCACAAAAACAGATGCATTCTCATTTCTTCAGTTGAATCTATGAAAAATACCAGGCATAAAAATAGTATCTTTCCACGAACACAGTGATTCCCAAAGAGCTATTAGGCAAAAACTTGCCATGGTGTGCAGACTGTCCTTAAAATATTTGAGGAAACTGGACAAGTGGAGGACAAAACAAGTGGCAGGCCTGTAAACTATCTAAAGCAGATGAACAGTATCTGAAAGTCAAATCCTTAAGAAATAGGTTAAAAATCCACCCAAGACCTGACACAGAACCTGAGAGAGTCATCTGGCCATTCAGTTGATCCATCTATTGTTCAACAAAGCCTCAACAGAAATGGTCTCAGTGGAAGGAAGGCTGTCAAGAAGTTATTCTTAAGGAAGAGAAACAAGGAGAAAAGGCTGAGGTGTGCCAAATTACACAACAACTAGACTGAAATTATGTGGCAGCAGGTCTTATGAAGGCAAACGTGAACTTTTTGTGATCAATATCTATCAAAAAAAAAAAATCAGGACAGAGGTATGACACTGAGTGCCTACAGCCATCTGTAAAACACAGTGGAGGCTCTATCATGGTTTGGAGTTGTATTTCAGCCACTGGTGTTGGAGACCTTGTCAAAACTGATGGAATTCTGAACACATAAAAGTACTGTCAGATTTCAGTTCACCATGCAATACCATCTGCAAAGCATCTGATTGGCAATGGCTTCATTTTTCAGCATAATTATCCTAAATACACTGCCAATGCAGTAAAAGCATACCTCAATAGAAAAAAAACACACAATGGAGCACCATCAGTCACGGCTTGGCTTCCACAGAGCCCGGACCACAGCATTATTGAAGCAGTGTGGGATCATCTTGACAGACAATGAAACAAAAGGCAGCCGACATCCAAAGAAACTTAGAGAACTACTCCTGAAGACAAAAGAAAACTTTCTGAAGAGAGTTTAGCCTATGTTTAAGAATAAAGGTGGTCATACCTAATAATGAGCTCATTAGAATTGCACAAACTGCTTTACCATTTCTGTTTGCAGATGTTTCAATAAACAGTTGCACCCATTTCCCATCTTCTTTGCAAAATACAAAAAAAAGAAAAAAATCATGGCTTAAGACTTTTGCACAATAGTGTACGTGGGTCTCCACAGAGCACACCTTTAATTTTGACTCCCTTTGTTTGGTCAGTCTAGACATTTTGACTGGCAGTGCGATAAGCCACAGACAGTCCAACTTTAAGTGATAATCTGATAACTCCAGTACATGTGTGCACTCTAAATACACCAATTACTCCAAATACTAGACACTCACTCCAGTTTGCATACCACCTAAACAGGCCAGTGGACAACATTGTAATGTTATAACACTTCACTCTGCCTTGGAACACATAGGATAGGCCAACATCAATCACACAGCATCTTGTGAAACTGGCAAATCTGATTGCCCAATTACATATTTGCATACTTGATTTTCTAAGCTATGGACCAAACTTTGTGAGACTGGGTAACAGGATGTTTATTAAGCTCCCACTGAATACAGGAACTCTCCATTTTGCAGCCCAAACCAGAAATTGTTATACATATTAGACACATGACTGTACATCTAAACTGTACATCTGCAAATCTCATGACCATCCAGCGGCTTACAGTAACAGGATTTTATACTCGCAAGCAAGTGTAGAACATCGCCATCTATAGAAAGGATAATGAACTGATCCTGAGCATACATAAAAAAAAGCACATATTGGACAGAGGTGAAGTGGCTTGAGTACTTTCAGTTTCTGGCCATACATGTTGTTTGCCAACTCATCATTAGGGGTGTGCTGTAGTTATTGTATTCATACTGACTACATTATTTAAATTTGCAACGCTGCAGCAGCAGTTTCCAACCCATTTCAGCCAACTAAACCCCACAGATAGACTTGAGTACCCCTTCATCAACACCACTTTTAATGCGCAAATACAACTATTCGAGATCATTTTAAACTGAATCTTATTTAACACTTTATTTGACCTATGTCCATTGTCATTATGTATCATGTCAAACTGGTGTAATATATATATATATATATATATATAGCTATATCCATTACTTTCAACTTTTTCCTAATTAACTTAACTGTTAAGCTTTAATAATTTTAGCTACTTTTGAACCTTTTCAACTTACTATTTAACATTATTAGCTGTTTTAACAGTTGGTGCATAAGTTGTAGCTTACCATTTTAACCATTCATCCATTACTTTAACAGCAAATCGTTGTTCAATATATACTTTCAGGAGGCTATATTAAACCTCTATTCACTTTTTGTTTATTAAATGCCTATTTTAATCATTTATCGATTGACCACTGATTTTTTTGTGTTCATCCATTGCTGTTCATGTCCATTAAATCCTTAAATTGTCATTTTTGTTATGGGTTATTTTCAGATAAGTTTAGCTCATCTCACCCCCCCGCCACCCGGTGTGCATCTGTCTGGCCCTGATTGGAAATCAGTGCCCTACACAGTCATAAAAGATGCTTCTCACCCTGGACAACATTCTGCTGTTGGACATTAAGGTCACTGTCCGGTTCATTTCTTCCCAGTATACAAACAGAGACGAAAATCTGCTTAACCTGTGTATAAAACACTGATAAGATGGACAAATGAGACAAAGGAGCTCCAAGTTTGCTTTGACTACACAGACTGGGTTGTCTTTAAGCCTGCAGCCACTGACCTGCACGAGGTGAGTGACACTGACCTCACGTATCAGCTTTTGTGCGTACGTGTTCATTCTCACTAAAATGAGACATCTACCACAGCGACGACCCATGGCTGACCTTGAGCTGACGGACATGAAACAGACCAAAGGGGAGACCCACGGGAGACAAGGATATATTGAACAAGGCAATCAGAGTACCTTCAATAAGTTTCTCTGACAAACTGAAAGGCTGTGAAACAGCCAGCCTGCTGCATTTCTGACATATTTCAAGTCTGTCATACATTATTGAGACTAGACAACAACCTCTGTTCTACAGCAGGTTTGATATGCCCCATCCAAAGATGAAGCTGCAGTCTGCATCAGATTTTAACACTGTCAAACATCTGGACTCTCCAGGGACATATGCCAGGGCTCCTTACATGAACCTGACCTTTAACGCAATCATATCCCAGTCAGAGATGGAACCAATTCAGGTTACCTGCCTCTACCCATCCTTAAATTACCAGCTTCCCGACTGACAGGAAAGCGATGCTGGAAAGAAACACATTCAACACGTTCTCCATCAGTATAACTGCCCTTCAGGTCTGCTTTCTCTCTCCAAGATCACTACCCCATACACTAATGACTGAATCTCAAAAGATTTCCCACCAAGCTTCTGAACTTCACTGATAACATTTGTCAGGCTTTTCCAGGACAACAGTGAGACCGCTTACAGTAGGGTGGTACATCATCTAGTCCATGTGTGCAGCTTAAACAAGCTGGAGTTTTAACATGCTCAAGACTGTCGAGCTGGTATTGGAATACAGGAAACTGAAACTAAATGTGGGGGAAAAAAAAAAATAATACAGTTACAATAACGCACAAAATAACCTTGATGCAAGTATTCAATTCACAAAACAAGAGCAGTCTAAAACTGCATACCTCTTGCATGGCTGAACAGCCGTATTTTGGAAAAGAGACTTTTAATCTTAATGAGGCTTTTACCTGGTTAAATAAATCAGATCTCTCTTTATCCACCTCTTCCAATGTTGAAGACTTCAAAAAAATTCTGGATCCAGGTCAACTTCAAAATTTAATCCATTTCTGGCTAAGTCCCGCCTTCAATAAAATTTTCATGCAAATCTTTCTATCACTTTTCACATGATGCTGCCTTGGTGGAGGTAACTACAAAAACCACGCTCTAAAAAAGAATACTGCTGCTCTGTAATCTGAAGAACAAATAAAGAAAATAATTCTCGATGGTAGAAAGTAAACAACACTGTAAAATGTAACATTACATTGCATTAATGCAATGGATTATATTAAGTGATGAGAACATTCGTGCCGCTGTCTTGGAGTAAGACACTGCTACATGAAATTTACCAGTTTTTCCCCATCTAGTCCTTCACATTTGTTTTTACAGAGCCAAACAAGCCTTTCTACTGCTGACAGAGGAAATAAATAACCCATTCTTACTTCAAGTCTATATTTTAGCAATTCTTTCAGGATATTTTAAATTCCCACTGCAGTTCTTTATCTCTTTCGGAAATTGCTCCAAGATTGCTTGAGCAATCACCCCCCCGGGATTATTACAGCATTCTGATTAATTGATTATGTTAATCATGGCTGAATGAAAAACAGTCAAGTATAGAAAGTCCCCATTCTCATGCACAAACAACATTTCCAGTTCATTCCAGAGTGCTGAATGGTACAAATAACATGAATACAGTAAGCAAGGGAAAAACAACAATTGCAGCCAGATACACCTGCTATCACACAGCTAAATCTGTGGCCAACCCCCCCACCCCACCCCACCCCCACCCCCGTGCATGAATCAGTTCAACATGACTGGCTCATGCATTTCCTAAATCTGCAGTTGGTTTTCTTTCTGGGGGTGGTAATATTGTAATAAAGTCCCATTCTTTTAAATGTCACTATTACAGTATAGGAACAGAATTTCAACCAAACCTGCTAAAAGAAATTGGTCAGTTATGTTTATATGTACTGGGGACAGATGAAACTTCATACTCCCAGTTGTTAGGACAGCTTTTTTTTTTTAAATAAAAATTTAATTTAAGTGAAATTGCTCAAGTCTGTAAAATTTGAATTATTTAAGTGGAACAGTCCAGGAACACAATTTTTGCCAGAGAGAGAGAGAAAACTGTGCTCCACAAAAACGTTTATTCAGATTTTTTTACTTAATAAATTATGGCAACATCACCTCTTCTGCCATCATTTTGTTTGCTGTCAGCAGTGGTGAATGGAAAAGATTACTGATGGTTATAGATAACCTCCAGTCATAAATCAGTACAGTCAGCGCTATAGCTCGCCATTCTTTCTCAGAAGAATTACAATCCAATCATCTTTCAGTCCAAGGAAAGACACTATATACCAGATGCATGAGGTAACTGTTCATCTCTTGTCCAGGTCCCTGTACCTACCTAATTGTATACCTGGAAAAAGGGTCTTCAGTGACTGAGTGACAGACTGCCTTTCCAGTGGGCGCGCTGCAACGTGTAAAGTGGCCCGACTGTCTTGTCAGCCTCATGCTTCTTTTCTGTCAAAAACACGTACATATACACAGCTCACACACACTGTTTTCCATTCATCTGAAGGCCACTAAAAATGTTAGCTTAATGTCTGGATGAGCACCCTGGTCAATTTGCTGTAAAAGTATAGATGAGGTTGGACCCAGTAAGATTCATGCCTCACTTTCAATACAGTGAACTTCAGTCATAATGGGCAGGCATTCACAAAACACAGAATAAGGTACTGACATAAGACTCGGGTCACCTACAGCAGGTGACAACATTGCCTGTCTTACATCCAAGTTACTAAAAAAATGTGAGTTTTCTTGAAAAATCCCCTAAAAACACCTAAAATCTGCTATTTTTATTGAGAAAACTGCACTCGTATTTTAGGCAACCTGTTGTACAGCTCATCATCATTGCTGTGGGTATGTCTGAATGAAACTGTGGAAAATTATGATAATAGGAACCTGTCTAAACACTGTCACTTTAACATATTGTTGAAGATAGCAATGTTGCTTATGTCTGAAATGGTTCGTAGTAACCAAGATGCCATGTTCTTGCCATCATTTGCATTCAGCACAACTGGTAAGAACCACCTCAAAGGTTCTGTAGACTAAATGATTGTAGAGAGCTGCCTAACCTGTGTCTGGCTGAGTCGTGTGCCCAGCGTGGCCACTGTTTTTCTCTACAGTCAGGTTAGAGCAGTCAGCGTCACAGCACGCACACAGAGCACCATCTCCCTCTGTCGTTCGCCAGCTGAATAACAGAAATATGCTGACGTTAGCTGTGAAGCTCCAGTGCAAAAAAATACAGCTCACATCAAAGTGAAATTAACACACTGGATGAAGATCTGAGTATTTTAAATAGTCTTCCAGCCTAACCTGAATGTTGGCCTATGGAAGAAACAGGCTTTATCAAGGTGGCTACGTGAGCTTTGTTTCAGAGCAGCCTTAAGATGGCACCTGATGAACATCTAGAAAAGGAAAGCCATAATAAATCAAGTCTGCTTCAACATTTAATTCAAAACTATTGTGAGATCCATTAAAATCATGCATGTAAAATGCCTGACAACATATTAGGTTCCATTCAGTTAGGCATTTTTACCTGCTCTTCAGACTTTTGGTTGAAATGAAAGGCTCGGACACTGAAGCACAGCTTGTTATCTTGCGCCCTTTGGTAGAATTTAGATGAAGAACCTGGCAGCACACTGTCCATAAGACATCTGTAATGAAGGAGCAACACTGCTGAGAAGTCTTCATGAACTAAATCACAGTTTGACACCACATGTCCGAACTACATAGATAAATGTCCCTCAGCTGCTTTGATTAAGCACTTTGTTATCAGTTTCTGGTACCACTCCATTCATACACAAACAATGAGTCTAATTCTGTTTACTTTTTCCTTCGAAGAGGAACTACTGACCCGTGTTTGGTGATAAACGTATAGCTTGGCAAGGAGAGAGGGTCAGGCTTCAGTGTAGCCACACAAGAGTCAACATATACAGTTAGAGGAGAGTGCAGCGGAGCCTCCACTCTGGCCTCCAAAAACACCGCTTCCCCCAGCTGATACACCGAGGAACGCCGCAAAGAGGTGCATCCATCTGTAGGAGAACAGATGTTTTCTTTCCAAGTCCTGTTTCATTTGGACTCCAGTTAAAAACAGAATTACCACATTTTTTCATGAGAGACATCTCTCACTGAGACAGTCTAGACTGAACGAAATTGAAGAATCACCTGCCATGATCCGAAGGGAGAAGTGCAGCAGGCCAAAGGCGCTGATCGTGGATGTCATCGGTACCCAGGTTGGGCTTAATGGTTCTCCACTCACTTTGTGCTTTCTGTGCTCACACAAACATCAAGCACAGGGTATCTAACTACAAAAATAGCTTCTGGAAATTGGAATCAAGCACTGCGGCACCTTCACGCCCCCTAACAGGAGCAGCCAAAAGAAGTAGTTACCTTTTATATTGACACTCAACAGGTATGACAGTAATGTCTCCTCTGACTATCGTGATGCCTGTAGAAGTAGGAACCACAGCAGGAAACAGGAACAGCTGGTTGGAATACACAATCCACTCACCTCGTACCTGCCAAGAACAAATATTAATGCATAATCAATTTAAACTCTTAGTTATGAACCTTCACTGCACCCTAAACAAACATCAGTTCAGACCCACTTTCAAATGTGTTCTTCCAATTATTAACCTTCCACCAGACATTCTCCAGCCACTTTATTAGATACACCTTGGTAGCACCAAGCTGGACCCCTTTTGCCTTCAGAACTGCCTTATTTCTTTATAATATAGATTCAACAAGGTGCTGGAAACATTACTCAGAGATTGTGGTCCAGATTGATAGCGTCACAAAGTTACTGCAGATTTGTCAGCTGCACATACATGAAGTGAATCTCCCACCTTCAAAAGATGCTCTGTTAGATTGAGCTGTGGTGACTGTAGAGGCCAGTTGCATACAGTGAACTCATTGTCATGTTCAAGGAACCATCTGAGATGATTTGAGTTGGGTGACATGGTGTGTTATCCTGCTGGAATTACACAGAACAGAAATACTGTTCTCCCCAAGCCACGGTGTATAGACAAAGACAGGAGTTAAGACTAAATAAACAAAAAGATTGAGAGATACAAATTGGTCTATAAAAAAATGTGGCATTTATATAGAATATCAAGATACAAGAATTATTAAAAGTCCACAGTCTATGTATAAATGTGAGGTATTTAAGAATGAAGTTTATATACAGGTGTTGTGAATCTCTAGGAGGGAGGGGAGTGAGGCACCAATGATCTTTCTTGCTGGAATCACTATGAATTGCAAAGTTTTGTGGTTGGAGGTGACAGGGTCTCCCAATCACGAAGTGATAAAGCTGGACAACATGCTTTCAATGATGTCTTGGTGGAAGGATTGCATGATGGGTTCTGAGGCACACACTCCCCTCAGTTCACAGAGGGAGTAGAGGTGTTGTAATTTTTGGCAACTGATGCACTGTTATTCTTCCAGGAGAGATTTTCTAAACGCTTGAATGCATTGAGTTGCTGCCGTGTGATTGGTCGATTAGACTCTGTTGGGAATCACCACAGTCATACCAACTCTCTTTATGTCCTCCTTCACTACATCCACGAACCTCCTCTGTGGTCTTCCTCCTCTCCTCCTGCCTCCCTTCTACATTTTTTTATCCAATATATCCACTATCCCTCCTCTGAGCATGTCCAAAGCAGGAGTCTCCATGGACTATGATGTTTGCAGATAACACTGATCTGTAGTGAGAGTAGGGAGGAGGTGGAAGAGAGCCTGCGGAGGTGGAGGTATGCACTGGAGAAAAGAGGAATGAAAGTCAGTAGAAGAAAGATGTGTGCATAAATGAGAGGAAGGCAGGTGGAACGGAAAAGATGCACAGAGTAGAGGTAGTGAAGGTGGATGAGTAAATACCTGAGATCAGACATCCAAAGCAAAGCACAAGAGAGGTGAAGAGAGTGCAGGCAGGGTGGAGATGAGTAAGAGTAAAAGGGAAGGTTTACAAGACAGTAGTGAGGCCTGCTGTGATGTATGGTCTGGAGATGGTGGAACTAACGAAAAGTCAAGAGGCGTAGTTGGACGTGACAGAACTGAAGATGTTGAGATTTTCACTGGGAGTGACCAGGATGGACAGGATTAGAAATTAGTCCAGCCAAGGAACAGCTCAGGTTGAGAAGTTCGGAGACAAAGTCAGAGAGGCAAGGCTGAGATGGTTTGGACATGTTCAGAGGAGGGATAGTGGATATACTGAACAAAGGATGTTGAGGATGGAGCTGCCAGGCAGGAAGAAAAGGGGAAGACCACAGAGATGTAGTGAAGGAGGACATGCAGAGGGTTGGTGTGAGGGAAGATGATGCAAGGGATAGGGTTAGATGAAGGCAGATGATCCACTGTGGTGACCCCTAATGGAAGCAGCTGAAAGAAGAAGACATTCTCATTTTCTTGCCTTTCACATTTACATATACTTATATCTAAAGGATTCTGATTTTTATTCTGATTCTGATTTCAGTCCTGACCATTTTCCCTATCTTTCCTACCATACTGTCACATGTATCCAGCGGGAATGAAATCTCAATGCCTTATAGACAGCTTCAGATAGAGGTGAAATGGATCAGGAAGCTGATGTCTTGCTTAATTAAAGTCATCCATATATACAAGTTGACTGATGGTCACTCCACTTCTAAAGTTGTATCTATTTGTCTTTGTGACTAACTAGCTGAGGGGAATCGGGCTCATGTATAACAGCAGCAGGGGCAGGTCACATTTGATGGTGACTTGTGTGATGCAATTGGCTGTGGCTTCCAGTGTTGTTTTCCATAGCTGTACTGAGTTCTTAATGAAGATAACAGCACACTCTTAGTTATGTATACTGCAAGTATTCCAGTATTTATGTGTGAGCCACTGAGTTCTAAGCTTGTTTTGTACACAATTTAAGTGGTGCTCTAGTTGGGCAACCTAATTTTAGAGTCTTGGTGTACTGATCTGTCAGCTGGTAGATGGTGCCTTGACCCTCTGGTGTTGTTTGTTGCTGTGATTCCTGAGAGGAGTTTTCATGTTATAAAGAGGCTGGCTATCAGCAAAAAGTTCAAAGGTGTTGTACCCTGTGTGGATCCTTCATGATCCAGGGTGCCCGGCCCTGTATTAGCAGCTCACTCATTTGTGCTGCAAGATGATCATGCAAAGCTGCAGGCCTGCATACAAATCTTCTGATGGGATTTTGCCAGTGAGCCAAGATTTTGCATTTGGGGTTGTGTGGCTGTGTTCAGTATGGCCACAACTTTTATCCTAGCTCAGTGGATGTACTGTATCTGTCATTATAGGTGGTTGGGTATAATCTAATTCCTTAAGACTGCTCTAATCAATTATGTCAGCTTAGTATTTATATCCTGTACAGTTTTCCCAGTGTGTTTAACAATCTCAATCTCCAGTACCAATAGCCTTATACTGATGTTAGAGCACTGACTCAGCAGGTGCTTCTTGGTGAATACGGATGTTGCTTTTTCCTTGGGACAGCTGTTATAGTAACATTTCATTAATTCAAATAATAAGATTTAATTAAGTGAAGCTATATACTGTACCTTGAGTATGTTGCTTCCTGAGTTAGGTATTTAGTTATTCAGATCTGACTACTGTTATGTTAAAGTAACTACTAAACTAACTCTTGGTTTTGTTTTGTTGTAGTTATATAATTTATTTGAGTTTGTTACCCTGTGCATCTGATCAGCCAATATGAGGGAGTAGGGTGGGGTGGGGTGGAGTGGTCATGGAAAATCAGAAAGTTTGATCAGAATTAAAAAAAAAACAAAAAAAAAAAAACAAAAGCAACTGAAAACTACTTAAAAATGAAAGGATTTATAAGGATTTTAATGTGCACACACCCACTACTTCATTAAACTAGCATGAGGAAAATGTAGCTGCCAGATAATAAGAGAGAAGTCACTTGAAGCACAACATTTAATGACAGTTAGTGGAGCTTATATAATATATTCTGGTTACAGCAGTAAATATGTAATATAACTCTTTACTTAGCAAAGTAAAGTGGTTATATTATTAGGCAGTGGACCAAAACACCACATGGTACATGATTACTGTAGGAATCTGTCTTTGAAAACTTAAAAATGCCTAGTTTTCCATCTGAAATTAAATCTAAAATCTAACCAGTTACTTTCACTTCATGCAATATTATTTAAAAATGTGTTAGTAAAATATTTACAGTGATGCACTGAGGAGAACAAAGCTTTCTTTCACAGAAAAAGGGGAGCCAGGTCTCTTTATCCCCCCTGTAATTTCTGCCAGTGATTGCATTGACATGATGACAACTCTGGGGTGTAGGGGTCTAGTTTCATGGTGGCCAGTGCTGCCACCCCGCTTTAGACCCACCCCTTCCCTGTGTTCAGGGCACGCATGTGTGGTGAATGAAAGCCATCATCGATGGCACTCCAATACCAGGATTCACCATGGCAACTAGTAAATAAAAGCAGAGCCTCCATTTTAATCCAGTGGAGAAGTATGAGTGCATATCATCATGCCATTGACTATTATGTTTACCCTCCACCCAAATAAAACAAAATAAAAAAAAACAACAAAAAACAGGATCATAGAAAAAAGGTAATTTAATCATCTGACCAAATTTTATATTGATCTTTAAATGTAACTATTAAGCTGTGACTGAACAGGGACAGAATGCAGATGACAGAAACTGAAGATAAAAATTTGGATCAAAGAAGCTTATGGACCTGTGGTATTTTTTAGACCTAATAAGACTGATTTAGTTGATTTTCAGTGAGGAAAATGATGAGGAATTGCAGTCAGAATACTGCCAGACTCTCTGTAGCCTGCATTTAAAAACTCACTTTCAACTACATTTAGTTCAATTTAGAATCATAAATTCATTCTGCCTCATTTTCATTCAAACATTCTCATGATCTTCAACTTGTTTCCATCAGTGTGAATGATTCCAACATTATAAATGACTGATCATTTATTAGTGTGCTGTCTATCCATCTATCTATCTATTTTCTGCTGCTCCCAGCCACCTTCTCTAGCTCTCGCTGGGTTCCACCGAGGCATTCCCAAGCCAAGTGAGAGAGATAATCTCTCCAGTGTGTCCTGGGTCTACCTTGGGGCCTCCTCCCATTTGGACACGATCAAAACACCTCACTTAGGGGCCATGCAGGATGCATCCTTATCAGATGACCGAACCACTTCAGCTGGCTCCTTTTGATGTGGAAGAGTAGCTGCTCTACTCTGAGCCCCTGCGAAATGACAGAGCGCCTCACCCTATCTGTAAGGAAGAGCCCAGACAGCTTTTGGAGGAAGATCATTTCACTGTCACCTTTCCCTTCACTACAACAGACTGGTAGAACATTCACATCACTGTAGACGCCACACCAATCCATCCTTCAATCTCCCGCTTCTTCGCTCATTGACAAGTCCCAAGATGCTTAAACTCCTAAACTTGGGACAGCAACTCATTCCCAACCCGAAGTGGGCACGGAACCCTTTTCCAGCAATGAACCATGGCCTCATGGCCTCATGGCCATAGTGTGTTATGTGTTTACATTTGTCATTAACAACATAACAAAATTAAGTCTAAAACATTTTCAAATATAAATATAAATGTGGTAAAGGATGTCTTTAAAACACATTACATTTTTTGAAACATATGTTGCACACCTGTGACCCTGAACTGGATAAGCAGATGAAAAGAGGTGGATGGATGAATGTTTCAGTTAATTTCTTACAATCAGAGCCCTACAGATTTAATTTCAGGAGTGATTAGTGATGTAAGGTAAATGTTTCAGTGCAGGGGAATTGACAACCTAACAGATGCCTTATTGTCCATAGAGTCTTGAAATAAAATAGATCTAGCCTACAAATTTAATTTTGAGCTGATGATGAAGCTACAATATCCAGTGATCAGTGCCTCTGTGCTCATATTAATGTCTGATTATAAAAGCGTGCATTTTAAATACAACAAGAAACTAATAATTAACTGGGATTTCATGTTTGTAAAGATGTAAACTTCTGCAGATTAATGTGCTCCAATAAATTGGTTGGCCTTGACTTAAATGGGGAAAAGAGTTTTGTGTTCGTTCTGATGCAGCACGAAAGGAAGGGTCAGAAATAAACTCAAGGTTTATTGAAAAAACCTTTAAAACCCAGTAAGTGACTCCAGATAAATAGATAGATGAACTGAAAAAGTGCATTTAATATAAGGTTGTGCTAGAAATGAGAATTACTAGATAAATATAACTTCTTTATTCTTAGCTGGCACCAAGAAGCAACCTCCAGAGCTGAAAAATGAATCAGAGTGACAAAAATTAGCCTTTGGAAACTAGTCACTTGAGGCTAGTTTCAAAAGTTAGTCAATTCCCATGTTAAAATGTACAACTTCACAATATTAAACTCCTTTTTTTTCAACCTGCTACAAAAAAATGTACTATTTTGGCCTCTATGGATAGTTTCCCACTTAATTCAAGCTCTAGGTGGGGTGATTTTTTTTTTTTTTTTTTTTTTAACCAT
>VUQH01001237.1:0-12558 GCA_015106775.1 Etroplus canarensis
AGATGGTTTGGACATGTTCAAAGGAGGGATAGTGGATATATTGGACAAAGGATGTTGAGGATGGAGCTGCCAGGCAGGAGGAAAAGAGGAAGACCACAGAGAAGATTCATGGATGTAGTGAAGGAGGACATGCAGAGGGTGGGTGTGAGGGAAGAGGATGCAAGGGATAGGGTGAGATGGAGGCAGATGATCCGCTGTGGCGACCCCTAACGGGAGCAGCCGAAAGAAGAAGAAGAAAGAAGAGGACAAGGAAAGAAGGAATGCTCTTTGACACTATTGTGAAGGTAATACATACTTAGGTCCATACGCTTTGGGCCTATGATACATTTTTTTTTTGTAATTTTGCCTCTGTACACCACCACAGTGGATTTAAAATCAAGCTGTCAAAATGTAATCAAAGTGCAGATTTTCCCTCTAAATTCAAGAGGTTTCACAAATGAATTTCGTTAACTATGTATGACTTACAGTCATTTTTATACATAGTCCCCCATTTTCAGAGATTCAAGAGTAATGGGACAATTGACAATTCCATGTAAGGTCTTTCCCTTTATTATCCAATGATAAACTAAGCATATAAAAGATCTGGAATTGATTCCAGATCCTTTCACATTCCAAGTTTTAAACTTACATGTGGCTGCCGTTGACGGAAACTCTCAAGATGATTTTCAAGAAAATGTTGATGCAAGTGAAGGAACCCTTTATTTGGTGAAAAAAACAACATGACCCTATCATAAAGATACCAAAAACTTTAGGAGTGGCCAAAACAATAATTTGGAACCTTCTTAAAAAGAAGGAATGCACTGGTCAGCTCAGCAACACCAAAATCCCTGAAAGATCATGGAAAGCAATTCAAGTGGATGATAGCAAAATTCTTTTGTTTTTTTTTTTAGGTTAAGAAAAACTTCACAACATTTAGCCAAGTCAAGAACACTGTTAAGGAGGTAGGTATATTATTGTCAAAGTCTACAATCGAGTGTGCCTCCATGAATGTAAATATGGAGGGCTTACAAAAACTTGTAAATCACTGGTTACACTCAAGAATGGAGAGACCAGATTAGATTTTGGCAGAAAATGCCTAAAAGAGCCTGCCAAGTTCTGAAAAAAAGAAGGAAAACCTCTCTGGACATATGACAAAACCAAGTAGTTAGGAAGACAAAGTATAGTGAAGGAAAGGAACAGCTCATGATCTGCAGTATATCACATTATCTATCAAACACCCATCCATCCATCCATCCATTAATCCATCCATCCATCCATCCATCCATCCATTTTCTTCTTTTATGGTGAAGGCAATGTTATGATATGGAACTGCATCACTGGCGTTAATCAATGATGTGACTGCTGATAGAAGTAGCAGGATGAATTCTGAAGTGTACAGAGCTATAATCTGCTTGATTCAGACAAATGCTGGAAAACTGACTGGATGCTGCTTCCCAGTACAAATAGCTAAATGGACTGGTACTTATATAGCACTTTTCTACTCTAACTGAGTACTTAAAGCACTTTTTAATACAAGTATCAGTCACCTATTCATACAGCACTTTATTCTACGCCTTTAACTATCCCACACAGTCACACTCCAATTTAATGCATCATTTCAGTGTCTTGCCCAAGGACACTTAAGGATGTAGCCTGGAGTAGCTGGGGATCAAACCACCAACATTCCAGTTATAGGATGACTCACTAACTCCTGAGCCACAGCCGCCCCAGTGATAATGATACTGCAAAAGTAACCCAAGACTTTTTCAAGGCAAAGAAATGGGATATTCTTTAATGGTCAATTCAGCCACCTGATCTCAACCCAACAGACCATGCTTTTCTGAAGGGAAAACTGAAGGCAGAGAGTCCTACAAACAAGAAACAACCAAAGGTAGCTGTAATAAAATCCTGGATCTCAAGGGAGGACACTTACTTTTAAATAAAAAAGATTACTTTCAAACCTCTGGAGTCGACAGACCTGCCGGCGCGTCTGCATCACATGAACAAATTCTTGCTTTTTAGAGTTTAGCCATGTGATGCAGACTCGCCAGCGCGTCAGTCAACTTAAAAGTAATCATTTTATTTAAAATTATGATCGTTTGTCCCATTATTTATGAATAACTGAAAATGGGGGGCTATGGGGCTGTATAATTGCATAATAGTTAATGTAATACATTTGTTAAACCTTTTCAATCAAAGTTGAGACTCTGCACTTCAATTACATTTTGACTGATTTAAAATCCACTGTGGTGGTGTACACAGGCAAAATTACTAAAAATGTGCCACGTTCCAAAACTTACTTCTAACTGTACATGAAAAGAACTACAATTATTGATTTAGCAAAAATATTAATAAATGTAGTGTTATTTTGTAAAAAGTAATTAAACAATGCCTTTCCAGGGATGAATAAAGAATTCAGATTCTGATTCTGACACCCTTGGCATTAGAAGCTGCCTTATTTAGAAGAAATAACTTGCTATAAAGTTTTTGCATAAACCATATCCTATTGCCCCTACCCCCACGCCAGTCACAACAGTTGAGTAAGTTGCATTTTAATTGTAATATCTTTCTTTCACATAGGTAATATCAAACTTGTAACCTGCACAGTTTGTGAGTGATTTTTTTTTTTTTTTAACGTTAAACATTCCAGCATAAGTAACCCATACTGCCCCACACAAGCTTACTCTTTTGCCTCACATTTAGTTGACTGGGATCTTGCTTGATAAATGCCAAATGCCATTCCAGTGGATATCAAATCTGGACTTTTTTCTTTATTTTTTCTTTCTTCTTTTTGAGCTATAACTTTTGTGGAGTCATTTGAATGCTTAAGATCATACTGTAATCCTGTTGAAAGGTCCGCTGTCAGTCCAGCTTCAACTTTTGCTTAGATGGCTTTTGGGGACGGCTAGATGAATATTTTCAAGCATATAATATTAAATAGAATTCATGGTCAAATCTGTGAATGCAAGCTGCCCAGTCCCTGATGGAGCAAGCAATCCCAAATATTTCTACCACACAGATGGTATGAAGGTCTTCTTGTGGGAAGTTCTTTGGTCTGTCTACCTTCACTTTGGCCAAGCAAACATTATTCCAAAAGGTCTGGTGATTGTCTTTTTATTGGTTGAGTGTATTTTTTCTTCGTTGGAAGTTCAGGAGCAGGATCAAACCTCAAAAACCAAAAACTCACCCTTTCTATAATACTGAATGTCCTGCCCATCTGCAGTATCAATAAACATCAATACATTATGTGTATTTTTGCGGACATCAAAGGCTTTTTACCAACATGTCTCCCATGCAGATCAAATTTGTCATCACAGATGTACAGACTTTGACAGTAGCAGTTGCAAGAAGTAAATTCAGCCAGTCTTGGGGACTTCTTTTTGCATCAAACATACATTCTTTGGAAGAGTTACTTTTGAAATCTATGCAACATGTAGATGATTTTTTTCTTCAAAACCGTTGCCAAACACAGAAGGAGGTCTAAACCATTGGCATCCAGTCTAGAAGCCATAAATAAAATTTTACGGATTTTAAGGTTTGATAATGTGGCTGGTGTGTGTGCATTTTTTGTTATTTATTTCAATTGTAAAAATGCCTAAAAAATGTCACTTTTATGTGTCATTTTCTTGAGTATCTAATCTTTACTGGTAGGCACTGTTTCAAAGAGGATTCCAGTTGCTTTGTGGTGGGATAAGATGTGCTTATTTTTTCACTTGTTGTGTCTTTGAAAAGAAAAACAGAGATGCTGTAGGAAAATGTCACATGTCATACATATGGTACACTGCTTGGCGTACCAAGCTAAGTTAATAAAACAGCCAGGAGTCACATTTGCATAAGTAATGTGAGGTAAAATTTTGCTTTCCTCTCATTCTAAACATACCTGGAGCACTCACAGAGTCGGCCCACAGCATAAGCAACAAAGCAGGTTGCCTAGAACACAAAATATCAGGCATGTGCCAGTGTGCCACCTGTTTTTTTGGTTAAAGTTTCAAAAAAATCATCAATGAAAAGCAGTAATAAGCAGACTGCTCCCTCTGAACTGTCTGTCACAAGCTGACAATATGATGGAAGAAACACTTCTTACTATCTTGTCATAATACTTGTTACCAGCATATGATAGCATGCACAAAATCCCCACTGTTCAGACAAATCTCACAGTTAATAAAAAGTGCCTGCTTTCTTTAAAAAATATTTTTAGGTTAAACAGGTTTTTCCTGACCACTCTCAGACATTTTTAAATATTTCCTTTCTAACTGATTCATCATCACAGTAAGCACATACACAGTTTATATGTCTAAGCCCACCTGTCTGTTAGAAGCTGTTAATGAAATTCATCTAAATGTGAGAAAAAACACTATAAGGAGATGAAATTGTATTTGTTTCTTCATTCTGTTTGGAGAACTCATTCCTCTATGTTTATTAAATTCTACCTAGAAGGTCCATATTTGTTCAAAGATTCAAAGGTTTATGTCCCCAAAGTCAAATATGTGTCTCTGTCATACATAGACTGTGTATGAAATGGACATAACTTCTATAGCCAATACAAAAGCATTCTTTATGATGCCCTGCAGGGGGCGACTCCTCTGGTTGCAAAAGCAACTCCGCTTGTATGGAATTCTATTAGAAAATGGCACTTAAATTCAAGTTGTAAATCATGGACCCATTTAGTGGAAACCACATGAACAGTCACACAGAGTGACACAGAACAAGTACTGAACTCAACTGTTAGCTAAAACTGACTAGTCAAAAATATTCCTCTAATCAAGTCTTCTGATATTTTTGTTTATACGTGTTAATTCAAAATCAACTCAGTATTTGCAATAGTGATTATTATAATCGTTATTGTGGGCATATGGGCTGGTTCCCATAACTATATACAGAGTGTGACTGTGATAACCTTTAAAGCAACAATGAAAGGACATTTCATTGTTTAATTTGCAAATGGTAAATTAACGATCAGTACACATGAACAGATGATTCAGTGTTTCGGAAACCATTAAAATCAATAAAACAATATGGCCAGAGCTGATCCTGAATCACACAGATTCAGAGATTCACACATTTTCTTGTCTCTCCGGAGGATCAACAGTCCAAAACTCTTCAGAGATCATGTGCAAACTCAGTGAACTAATCCTATAAAAACTAATGTTCTTTATAGTAACTTAACTTACTAACTTTTAATGTTGTATTTAATGCCTCTTCCTATACCATTGCCCCTCTGATGCCTGTGCAGTACTCTCATTGCAGTGACTGACTGTGTCTTAGTCTTTTAAGTAACAGCACAATGTAACAGATCTCACTTCTAACAAAGCAGAGAAACAGATATACATAATCATCAGGTAAAGCACTGTTACATTGAATATTTGTAGTAAATGCCTCTCCCTCAGTATTAACTAAAACTGTTGTACACCTGTTTATGGCTATGAATTATCTGCATTCATACTAAATTTAGCTGTGCCTTGCTGTTAACCTGCTCTTAGCCTCTTGTATGGAGTGGAGATGCTGTTAACGCTGCACCACAATGAGCCTGATTGAGGCTGATGGAACCAAATAATTTTAATTATGCAAAGGATTTTAGTATGTGTTTATACATCTCGAGTTACAGTTAAGATGGATATGAGTAGCTGGTGCTCTAAAATCGGTATTTCTATGCATCCCTGAGCTTATATGAAAGTGTCTTTGTTTTAATGAAATAGCTCTAACAGTGTATGAGGCTTAAACTGTGCCAGATTATAGTGTTGATATTGATCCTTTCAGCAGTGCTGTAATATCATTGCATGGTACAGCTATTTTATCAGCAGAACTGCTGATGTTGCATAGAAGAATAAGATTACACACATTTCTTCTAAAGCAATATTTCAATTTATGGGTTTGGATATAAGGATCTCACTCTTTGAATTAAAACTCTTTATAGGTTGTTCATATATTCAGTATGTTCATGTTGAAGACCCACACATCTGGGGCTTTTACACAATAGCAAGTCATATCTTAAAAGAAAGCTATTTTTTAACCACTACTAATAGTTGCATTTTGCAGATCCAACCAGTGGTTGTAGCAACACTTTGCTCGCAAAGTTCATTTCAAAATGCAACAACATAAAGAAATCACTGCATTATAAACCATTTTTTCATATTGTTGTTGCATGTCATTTCTAAATCCAAATCTCATAGCAGCCCTCTATCATAATATGCACGCCTGTAAAAATTTCAAACAATTTTTAGCAACCTAACAGATGCACGTATGAATTTCTCTCATGTTTATCCTATCAAAAACATTCACAACAGAGTCAGATCACTCAAATTCAGACTTTCCAAACTATGAGAGTAGTTAAGCTTTGCAGTTCAAGACCAAAATGGCTTGCAGCACGCCTGCTTCATTAGCCACTGCATTTCTGCAAGACTCAGGTCAAATATTTCCCAGACAACACAGACATTACAGCACAAACAAACACAAAAACTCAAACATCAGCAGCAAAGCCAACAAAAAGACTTGTCTCCTGCAGCTGGACTGACATGTACTGCCTAGTGCATCTCAAAAAATTAAATATTGTGAAAAAGTTTTCTTTTTAAATTGAATATAAAAGGAAAACATTTATATATTCTATATTTGTTACAGATAAAGTGAAATATTTCAAGTCATTTTTGGTTTTAACTTTGATGCTGATAGCTAAATAGCTTATAAATGATTATTTCCTAAGTTCAATTAAAAAAGGATTTCCAATGCAGAAACGTGCAACTTCTGTTAATTTATACACTCAGTATTTGGATTGTGCTCCTTTACAAGGAGTTGCTGCATCACTGTGGCATGGCATGGTTGTTGTTGAGGCGTTACTGACGCACAGCTCATCTGGATTTTTGAATCTGATGTTTCTCTTGAAAATACTCCACAGATTCTCTATAGTGCTCAGGTCAAGCACGTGTGCTGACCTATCTAGCAGGGTAATGAGACAGCAAACCATTTGGTAGTAATTTTGGAACTGTGGGCAGGTGCTAAGTCCTGCCGGAAAAGGAAACTGGCGTCTTCATAAAGCTTATCAGCAGATGAAAGTAACAAGCGCTCAAAATGGCAAATGGACTGCATAGTGCTTTTCTAGTCTGACAATTACATTACTACATGCCACATTCACCCATACATTCATACAGTGCCATATTCTATGCCTTAAGTGCTTTCTAATAATCACACACACCCTGATGGTTGCATCAGCAGCAATTTAGGGTTTAGTGTTTTGCCCAAGGGCACTTTGGCATGTACACTGGAGGAGCCAGGAAACCTTCCAATTAGTATATCTCCTAAGCCACAGTCACCCCAAAATCTCCTGATAGAGATTTTGAACTTGATAAAACACAGTAGACTAAGAACAGCAGATGGCATGGTATCCCAAATCATCACAGACTGCTGAAACTTCACACTGGACTTAGAACACCTGTGATATTGTGCCTCTCTGCTCTTCTTCCTGACTCTAGAACCCTCTAGGATCCAAATGAAATGGCAAATTTACTTTTGTCTGGAAAAGGTACTTTAGACCACTGAGCATCAGTCTAGTTTTCTTTTGGTTTTCTCATTAGCCGAGGTTAGGCACTTTGGATGTTGACTATAGTTTAGGAGTGGCTCGATATTAAGAATGTGATAGTTGTCACCTGTTCCCTGAAGACTTCTGTGCATGTTGGCTCTTCAGACAATGACACCAGCCTCAGTTCACTCCTTGAGAAGCTGTCTCAAGTTCTTCCCCCATGTACTTTTCTTGACACTCAAGGCTGTTGTAATCCCTGTTGTTTGTGCACCTTTTCCTACCACACTTTTTCCTTCCAGTCAAATTTCCATTAATATGCTTTGATACAGCACTTTGCAAATGGTCAGCCTTTTCACTAACCTTTTGTAGCTTACATTGTGGAGAGTGTTGATGATCATCATCTGTGCAACAGTCAAGACAGTAGTCTTTCACATGATTGTGGTTGTGTGCACTGAACTAGACTGAAAGATACACACTATTTAGAGTTTGAATATTACTCAAACTAGAAATAAAATATTGGAATAATTTGAGATACCGTATTCCTGATTTTTATGCGCTATGAGCCATAATCATCTAAATTAAAAAAAACAAAAGCTTAAAAGATTTCACTTTACAAGTAATGGATATAAAATATATGAAAGTTTATCTTTTTAAATTTTAAATTACAATTTATTTTTAGCTTTTTTACAACATTTAAATTTTTTGAGATGCACTGGTATTAGGAGTGGCGCTGATGATGTAAAGCTGTGTACCTGGAGCTGCTGCAGGATGTGCTCCCTGGGCTGGATCTGGTATCTGCTGCAGTTTTCCTGGTAGGCCCTTGCTACCTCTGTCAAGGTGAGGCAGCTCTCCGCTAAAATAGAAGAATACATTCATTCACCACTTTAATGTCTCTGCATCCCATTGAGCAACAGCAACCATTCAAAAGTGCTTAAGGGGATCAGAAACACCATACGGTAAACTGTGCTGTGTGTTGGAAGAGAGCAATCAGTGAAAAGGACATGAATGTCTCTCTGAATGATCAATCTTCCAGTCAGACAACTCAGTTTATCAAGCACAGCCTTATGTGAAAAGGAATTCCAGATGTGAGAGACTAAAGAGGATTTTTATGACTGAAAAACATTAACATTTTGATCCTTCTAAAGCTGGACTGCATTTCATCCATTTTCAGAATGATGCCAGTTAAGAATGAAAAACAGGAAATATATTAAGACCGGGACAACCTTTTAAAGAGGAGCTTGTTATGCTTGTCCTTATTTTCTGTAACATATATCCTAGTCTAGCGGTGGATGCAAATATTAAAAATGGCAAAAGTTTCAAATGAGGTCAGTGTATGTAATCTTGTGAGCCACATAGGCCAACAAGCCAGTACTCCTAGTGCCGGTCCCAAGCCCGAGTGAATGGTGAGGGTTGTGTCAGGAAGAGCATCCGGCATAAAAAATTTGCCAAATAAAATATGTGGATTCATAACCAGATGATCCGCTGTGGCGACCCCTAACGGGAGCAGCCGAAAGAAGAAGACGAAGACAAAAACTTGACATCATTTGGCAATTTCAAAATAAAAAAGGGGTGGCTGTGGCTTAGGAGATAGAGCAGGTCATCTTCTAAAAGGAAGGTTGGTGGTTCGATTCCTGGCTTCTCCAGTCTGCATGCCAAAGTGCCCTTGGGCAAGACACCAAACCCCAAATTACTCCCAATGCACCCATTGGTATATATATGTGTGCATGATAGTCAAATGTGCTAAAAAAGCATAGAATAGTGCTGAGTGAATGGATGAATGAGGCTTGTAGTAAAATGCACTATATAAGCACCAGTCCATTTACCATGTTCACCTTAATTGTGTCATCTTTCCCAGCAACTACAATTTTTGTTAATTTAAAATGTATGAAAATACATGATTGAGCTTGCATTAAAGTTTTTACAGGAAATATTAATTTATTATCAATAACTGCTGTCTCTGTAATTAACATGAGTCAATCATTTTTTAGCAATCTTTTTGCAATACCAGCTTTGTAATCTTTTGTACTCAAACTTTTTTTTTCCACACCTGAAGAAATATTAACATTTAGATCATAAACTAATGTACTATTTAGCAGAGTAAAGGTGGGGTAGGTGAGATCGTTTCTAGTATGTACAACCCGATTTCCAGAAAACGTTCTTTAAGTTTGAACAAAATGAAAACTAAAAGACTTTCAAATCACATGAGCCAATATTTTCTTCACAACAGAACATCGATAACATAACAAATGTTCAAACTGGGAAATTGTACACCTTCATTCACTAAATGAGCTCATTTCAAATTTGATGCCTGCTACAGGTCCCAAGAAAGTTGGCACAGGGGCAACAAATGGCTGAAAAAGCAAGAAAGTTCAAAAAGATTCAGCTGGGAGAACATTTATCAAGTAATTAAGTTAACTGATATCAGGTCTGTAACACAATTAGCTATAAAAGGGATGTCTTAGAGAGGCAGGGTCTCTCAGAAGTAAAGATGGGCAGAGGCTCTCCAATCTGTGGAAGAGTATATAAAAAGATTGTGGAATACTTCATAAACAATGTTCCTCAACATCAGATTGCAAAGGCTTTGCAACTCTCATCATCTACAGTGCATAACATCATCAAAAGATTCAGAGAAACTTCTCTGTGCGTAAAGGACAAGGCTGAAGACCTTTACTGGATGCCCGTGGTCTTCGGGGCCTCAGACAACACTGCATCACTCATCGTCATGATTGTGTCACTGACATTGCTAAATAAGCCCAGGAATACTTCCAGAAACCACTGTTGGTTAACACAATTGGCCATGCCTTGTGTATTTCAGCAGGACAGCTGCACAACCATAAAGTAAACCTCCCATTCCAGCATATTCCAGAGGTACTCTATTGGACTGAGATCTGGTGACTGTGGAGGCCATCTGAGTACTGTGAACTCACTGTCATGTTCAAGAAATCAATTTGTGACGGTTTGAGCTTTCTGACATGGCATGTTATCCTGCTGGACTCAGCCATCAGAAGATGGGTACACAGTGGTCATAAAGGGATGGGCATGGTCAGGAATGCTGTGGTGTTTAAATGATTCTCAAGTGATACTAAGGGTACTAAGGGGCCAAAATGCACAAGGTAGGATGGATCCATGCTTTCATGTTGTTTAGACCAAATTTTGACCCTACCATCCAAATGCCAAAGCAGAAATCAAGACTTCTGTTGTCTTATTTTGGTGAGCCTCTGTTTTCTGTTATTATCTGACACCAGTGGCACCTGGTGTGGTCTTCTGCTGCTGTAACCCATCTGTTTCAAGATTAGACAGAGATGCTCTTCTGCATACCTAGGGTTGTAATGAGGGGTTACGTGAGTCGCTATTGCCTTCTTAGTGTGGCCATTCTCCTCTGACCTCTGGGATCAAGAGGGTATTTTCACCCAGAGACCTGTTGCTTACTGGATATTTTCTCTTTTTTGGACCATTGTATGTAAACCTTAGAGATGGTTGTATGGGAAAATCCCAGTAGACTGGTAGTTTCTGAAATGCTCAGACCAGCCCGTTTGGTACAAACAAACATGCCACATTCAGAGTCACTTAACTCACCTTTCTTTCTCGTTCTGATGCTCAGTTTGAACTTTGGCAGGCTGTCCTGACCATGTCTACAAGCCTAAAGGCATTGAGTTGTTGCCAAATGATTGGCATATTGAACAGTGAGTGGTGAGTGTATATTATTCCATTGTGTTATCTGGTTCACTATTTGAGACACATCACGCTGATGTTCCTTCCTGATAACATGTCAGGGAAAGACAATATTTTCACAAAAAGCAAGTTGAATGATACCACACATCATGCATAGGGATTGTGGATGCAGCAAAATTGTGGTTTGAGAAGCATTTTTTAAAATACAACACTGATAAATTTCTTCTTTCATATATTAGGGTTTCGTCTTAAAATCCACTCACCATCTGGTATATGTATTTCTATGTCTTCATCCTACACCTCTCTATTTGCAGCCAGTTTTAAAGTGATGTGTGATCTATGCAATGTATTTGGCATGTTTCATTACTTTTGTAAAGGCTATAGAGGCATCTGCATAAAAGACCTAAATTAAGTGAATGAGATTTGCTAGGGTACATCAAAATCCTTACTGATCATATTGGTACAGTGATGATGCTGTGGTTAGCACTGTCAACTCAGAACAAGATTGTCATGGGTTTGAATCCTCTGGTCAGTCAGAGCCATCTGGGTGGTTGACATGTTCTTCTTGCTCCTGCATGGGTTCCTCTGGGTACTCCGGCATCCTCTTATAGTCCAAAGACAAACAGGGTTAAGTTAACTGATAAGTCTAAAGTGGCCGTAGGAGTGAATGTGAGCATGAATGGTTGTCTTTCTTGCTGTGTTAGCCCTGCAATGGACTGGTCACCTGTCCAGGGTGTACACCACCTCTCAATGTATGACAGCTGGGATAGGCTCCAACACCCCCACAACCCTGAATTAGATAAGTGGAAGAAAATGTATATGCATGAGCCATTGTAAAACAGCCAAAATGCCTTCTTGCTACTGTCAAAGACATGGCAGTGTATGAAAAGACCATACTGATGATATACTACACACAAGCTAAAACTTTATTTTAATTTTTCAAGCTGACCCACAGCTTTTGATTACAATTAAAACCAAACATTTCTACTTCTATCAACATGTGCACATGGTTCAGACTGGGGTACTTTATGGAGAACCTTTTAATTCTGGTTCATTATCATTTTTTCATTGGTATTTTGGTAGAAAAGGTCTTATTGTGAATGACGAGAAAATAAGATGAAAATACCTCATTATGGTTGTGTTTGCATTTATTTAGCCATCTTTGGAGGACTGTGTTGATACAGTTCCAAGAAATGTAAACTCCCAACTGTGCCAGGGCATTATTTTCTCTACAGTGCACTATAGCAATCTAATGAACTCATGTCTAATATCCAAAATGTTTATTATGGATGCTTTTCTCCAATACTCACTTAATCAGGAATAATGTGATTCACGTCAGCCATATGTTTCTCATGAAGTTGAATCTTGAGGAATGTGGACTTTGGTGAGAAGCTGCT
>VUQH01001238.1:0-11294 GCA_015106775.1 Etroplus canarensis
TCTGAGATGTTTCTGCAGCTTAATTGGAGTCCACCTGTGGTGAATTCAGTTGATTGGACATGATCTGAAAAGGCACACACCTGTCTCTATAAGGTACCACAGTTGATAGTGCACGTTAGAGCATAAACCAAGCATGAAGTCAAAGGAATTATCTGTAGACCTCCAAGATAGGAGTCTCTCAAGACACAAATCTGGGGAAGGGTACAGAAAAATTTCTGTTACTTTGAAGGTCTCAATGAGCACAGTGGCCTCCATCATCCATAAATGGAAGAAGTTTGGAACCACCAGGATTCTTCCTAGAGCAATCGGGGGAGAAGAGCCTTGGTTAGGGAGGTGACCAAGGACCTGATGGTCAGGTAGGTGACCAGCGTTCCTCTGTGGAGAGAGGAGAACCTTCCACAAGGACAACCATCTCTACAGCAATCCACCAATCAGGCCTGTATGGTAGAGTGGCCAGACGGAAGCCACTCCTTAGTAAAAGGCACATGGCAGTCCACCGGGAGTTTGCCAAAAAGCACCTGAAGGACTCTCAGACCATGAGAAACAAAATTCTCTGGTATGATGAGACAAAGATTGAACTCTTTGGCGTGAATGCCAGACGTCATGTTTGGAGGAAACCAGGCACCGTTCATCACCTGGCCAATACTATCCCTACGCTGAAGCATGGTGGTAGCAGCATCAAGCTATGGGGATGTTTTTCAGCGACAGGAACTGGGAGACAAGTCAGGATAGAGGGAAAGATGAATGCAGCAATGTACAGAGACATCCTGAATGAAAACCTGCTCCAGAGCGCTCTTGACCTCAGACTGGGGCAACGTTTCATCCTTCAGCAGGACAACAACCCTAAGCATACAGCCAAGATAACAAAGGAGTGGCTTCAGGCCAAGTCTTTGAATGTCCTTGAGTGGCCCAACAAGAGCCCAGACTTGAATCTGACTGAACATCTCTGGAGATCCGAAAATGGCTGTGCACTGACGCTGCCCATCCAACCTGATGGAGCTTGAAAGGTTCTGCAAAGAGGAATGGGAGAAACTGTCCAAAGATAGGTGTGCTAAGCTTGTGGCATCATATTCAAAAAGACTTGAAGCTGTAATTGCTGCCAAAGGTACATCAACAAAGTATTGAACAAAGGCTGTGAATACTTATGTACATGTCATTTCTTGATTTTTCATTTTGAATAAATTTGCAAACATTTCAAAAAACTCTTTCAACATTGTCAGTGTGTTGAATTTTGAGGGAGAGAATGAATTCAAGGCTGTAACGCAACAAAGTGTGGAAAAAGTGAAGCACTGTGAATACTTTCTGGATGCACTGTAAAACACGATAAGACTTAGAAGTCTGGAATAAAAGAGCAACACTGAAAATACACAGAGTTATTTAAAAGACCTATAGTAGTTGAGATAAATGAGAAGTAATTTGAACTCTTTAGACAAGGAGTGGCAAAGATCAGCCAGGACTGACTTTGCATACTTTTGAACTGACGTCAAATTTACAGGATAAGATCATCTTATTGCTGCAACATGAGGGAGTAAGCAGTGCAAAATAAATGTTATTATTTTCATCCATCTTCAGAGTAGAATTAATTATGAACCATAATAAATAAAAAAGCAGGTTGGCATGTTTATTTTCGCAGTTTTAAAATGAAAAGTATAAATGATTTCTTTAAGGCTGATGCTGACACATTTGTTTAAATTTTGAGTACAGACATCAGAAAAAAATGTTAAAACACAATGAAAAAAAATCTAATGCCTGAACCAACACAAACAGCAAAAACAAAATAAATAAATTATTATGAAGTAATACACATGCAAAAATTGAAACCACTGGTACACTGCTGCCTGATTTTAGAAAACACAGACAGTGATAGAAAAGAAAGTAAATCAAGTCAAGGGAGTGCCATAAAATAGAAAGTGATGCACACAGCAGCGGTTGTGATGGTGAGCAGTGGTGCTGAAAATTTGTCTATTACTGTTTTAAAAGAATATAGTTTATAGTATATGAACTGCTTTGTCAATTCATCTTTAATTCTGGTACAGACATTGCTGGCAGTGCTGGCTTGTGAGGGTACAAAGAGCTATTAATCAATAGCCACTGAGAAGAACATTAACACAGTTTTAACTACCAATAAAATACATGGTAGCACAACTGATTACAACAAGTTTCTTCTCAAATATTTACTTGATTCAATGTCTGCCATGCTGAGAACATCAAACAGTAGTACTCAAATAATTCAATTCTGTTATTATGGACAAATCTGCAGAGTATTCTACATAAAGAGGTATGTCCACTGCATCAGAGCTGGTGCAGCAATGAGATGCACTGGCAACCGAGAAAGCGCTTTCATTACACCAGGCCTGGAATCACTTGCTGGTAATGAGAAGAACAACCCCTCACCCATACTTTCTGCTTCTTTAACCCCATCTATTCATAGCTGTTCCAGAGTTGGTTTTCAGTGCGTGCCAGAACATGCAGCAATGATAACAACATGATAGCAACATGATTTGCAGCATGAGAATCACAAGTGGCCAGGATGCAAAAAAACAACCAATGCCCTCACAGGCCTACTTACATACCTTGACTTAAAAAAACCAAACAAACTTAGCGGTAGTCTCAGTCACCCACTGATGATGACACAAAGTCTCCATTCATGGTCTGATGAGATATTCTGATCTTGGCAAACACATGAAGATCCACACACAACATCAAAGCACAAAAGGTCAGTCATCAGTCAAGTAGCTTTTACAAGATCAGTCTATCTGGCATTTTCTGAAGGGCATTGATCACGTGGTTGTTTACAGAACTACTCAATTAAATAATAAGTCAACTGACAGCATATTAATTGCATTTTGATCATTATTTATGTGTCAGATTTTTGTTGTATATGACTGTAAATCTTTGGCTTTTGGACTGTGTGCAATGTTTATTTTTGACATTTTGAAGATGCTGTCAATGCTTCTGTAAAATTGAGGACTATTTTATTGGTTAGTTAATTTGAACAAAGGAAGTAAGGCCAATTGTTTGGGTGTTAATTTTCATTTAATATTTCCAATTATAAGTAAGAATGGACAAAATAAGCATTTGAGATTAAAGTTTTAGGAGGTTTTTTAATGTTACAAGTCACTGAAGCTTTTTCATTACAGATCGTAAAAGTAAAATAGATTTTAGAATCCACTAATAAACAGAGGGCACAAGAAGCAACACAGCTAACACTTGTATTAATAATTTAACTAATGTAGAAGAATATTATGGAAAGTTAACATTTATTTAGGATAAAGTGTGGTATTAGTTGAGCTCACTGTGAAACAAACTGAGCAGATCATTGCCTACTCTTTAAAATTCACTTCATAGCTGGCTACAAGTAAATAAGAAACACATTTTAATAATTATTGTAAAAGTAGACAGTGAGCCTGTGCCTCCTCTACGCCAGAGTTCTCGCACTCTCATGCACAGTGCTCCATCTCAATCTACAGACCTCCATCTGCTTGGCTTTGCTCAAGACTTCTAAAACTGGTCCAGTTCAGCTATTCTGCCCTGGATTTCAGTCTTTCCTTGCCTAGATTAGTTTGCAACATCTGTACCCTGCTCAGTTCAGCTAAAGTTCCCCCACTGCACTACTCTGTACAGCCAGCAACCCACCTAGCTGTGCCACAGCTCAATATCCCTTCCCAAACCAGTTCAGCTCTGCAACAATTATTCATCTTATTTCTAGCTACATTCCTTTATATATTTGTCTATCAATGTCATCAAATTAACTCTAACTGATGGAACAGCAGCCTTCATATCAAAATGTATGTTAACAATACATGTTGCGAGGCAGGCAGGCACATGGGGACTGCTACATGCAGCATTTTACACTGATTTCTACGGAAGTCAAAATGACCCTCTCAGTAGTTCTAGGTATAAGTAGTTGTCTTTCTTTTTAATCCTTAAACACCCCAAAATTAACTATATGATGAATAAACCCATTTTTAGGAAAAGTCAGGAATTATGAGCTGATGGGGTTTTATTTTAACAGAGTTACATGAATTTAAAAATGGGAAAGAAGTCAAAATGACCTGCTTGGCTGTTCTAGCGCTAACTGTATTGCTACTAAAAATAAAGACGTCAAAATTTTACAGTAAAAAACTTCTGACAATCAATTATAAGGGCCTGCTGTTTAGATTTGTATAAAGGAGTGTTGGATCTGTCAGGAAAAGTGGGAATCTCACAGCAATGCTACTTGTCTTTGGGAAAAAAGAATTCACTGGTGTGACTAAAAATCTATCAGAGAATGGCTACATAGTGCTCTTGTGGTGAGATGCTGTTGAAGCAGGTGTTAGAACATATTGACAATGGATTTAAAAAACATACTATATCGGTGACATCTGACTTCTTGTGGTCTTTATTTGAGTTCTATCTTCTAATTACAGTTTTGAGGTCAAGGTAAGTTGCACTATAAATTGGCTGAGAATAGCTGCGTACAACAGGGAGGAAATAAGAACTCTTCTGCTGTAGCTTATAGGCCAGAGTCCCTTTGGAAGTGCTGGCACAGGGCCTTTTTACTCTGCATACTGAGCAGAGACAAAATACTTTCTATAAAGCAAAGATTATTAAGACCATAAAACAGAAATTAGAACAGAATGAGAGTGAGGGCAACAGGGAAAAAGAGGAGGCATGGCAATTAAAAGGCTGTTAAAGAAGAGAACAGATAGGAGGGACTGGGACTGCAGTTGGACAGAATGAACAAGAGTGACAAATGAGCAAGAAGTGGAGGAGGAGGATGACGATGCAGAGAAAAGTGTATGAACACAGAGGGCATTGGCTAGTAGAAAAAGTAGTAGGATGAAGACTAGCATGAGTGCCTGACAAAAAAAAAATTAATGAATATTCATAACAGGTTATCTGCCAGTATGTAGACAGATACAGAACTCAGCTGTGAGGTGATGTTGGAATGAGAAACACTCAAGAGAAAGCTGCAAAGCATTCAACAGTCAAAATCACTGTTTTTTTTTCATACTGTTTGCTTACAGCAAATTAGCACTTTGCTAAACAACACGAAACAGCAAGCATTTATAGCCACATAGAAATCACACCATCATTTTAAAGTTTTTACTTTCAGTTTAATTTGTTAATTCCATAACATTTGATCGTCAATATGAAAAAATAATGAATGAAAGGTAACTATATAACTAAGCATCTGTACCACTAAAGTAGCTAACATTTGCTCTTCATCATGAGTTTACTACACGTGCACTGTAGTTATAGTATAGTTTTTCATTGTAATCTATTTTATTGTGTTTTCTAAAGCAGTTTATAAATATGTTTTGAAAAGTGCTACACAAGTAAAGTTTTATGATGGTATTATTATTTTGCTAGTTTAGAGAGCATTACCCTAATTATTAACACTTAGAAGCACCTAAAACTGACCTCGAAAACTGCACAAATTATGACAGACAGTGCAAAAGATGGACATAACTTCCAGGTCTAAAGAGTGAAGTCAATGTGGAAGTGCCTTAAACCTGCATTCTTTCTTAGTGGCCACCAGTGGGCAACAGCTGTGGCTACAAAAAAGACTTGCAGTGATCTAGAGATCCATGAAAAAACAACTCTCTGCCCTGACTTCAGTAAACACTTTCCCTGATGAGTTTATGGGGTCAGGAACTAATTTTGGGTCATACTTAATTAAACATGAAGTCTGTGTTGTAAATTTTGGTCATTCTTCAATCAGAAAGTTGGTTCATTCAGGATATGCTCATTGGCTTACAACTTGTGATTAACAAGTCATCACAATCAGGTTCGAAAGATCCAGATGGCAGTTGCAAAAATGCTCATTTTGAGGCCTCAATACAGGATTTTACAAACCAGTAAATTGATGTTAGAGTAGCTGCGTCCATCTTTTATACGGGATACAACATGCAGTTTGAAGTTTACAAAAATGCAGCACACTAACAAACGCAGCAAAGATACAGCAACAGGAGGGATCAGCGCAGCACAAGTAACAGTCTGAAACCAAGCTGCCTTGGCTTTTTCTTAGCAACCAGATTCAAGTAAAAAGGTTGCATCTACGCTACATTAAGAATAAATCTTTAATGAAAAAATACTGAAAAAGTAGATGCAGATCATGCAGAGCATGGCTGAAAACTAAATCTACCTAATATTGCTGCAAGGACTTGGTTAATTAATCACTTGGTTAAAAGAAACAATTATAAAGGGGAAATGCTGTACATTCACCAACTGACACTTGATTTTTACAAGGGAAACTTTGGTGTTTCATCTAAAAATTGCTATATTATTTCACATAAACAAAAATGGCACTTTCATGACAGGGCTAGAGGAATTACTAGTGAGTGAGCTTCATTTTCCCTGGAATAGATATGTTTATACAACACTTCATGGCAATGCATCAGAGAGACATCTGAGTCTGGACCTACCAAAACTGATGTACTTGAAAGCATACACTACAAAAAAAAAATATCTAGAAATAGGCAATGTCATAAATCAGTTCCACGCTTTCAGCACAATGGCACAGCATCCTTAGGAGGCCTATAATCACAAACACTGTGTTTCACATCTCTGTGTCACTCAGCCCACTGCCTTTGCATTTCTTCTGTGAAGACATGTAACACTTCTTAGCATATGCCAGCATTATAGGGCAGCTATTGTTTAAGCGGCAGCCATGGGAGAATGACTCACTGGCATGGCTGCGACACGATTCCTCCTGCACTTTCATCTGGCCCACTGCTCCCAACCGTTGGTGTCACGACTACTCACATTCAACTAGCTTTTACAGCCAATTAAAAGCTGACCTCTTCTAAGCATTGAGAACAGAAGAACAGCAAAAAGATGCGATTCCTATATCAAGCTCTGTCACAGTGTACTGGGGTAGCTGAGGGACACATGCATGCGCTATATGGACAAAAGTATTGGGCCAACACATTATACCCTACAGGAGCTTCTATGGCATCCTATTCCAAATCCACAGCCATTATTATGGACTTTGCCACTATAACAGCTTCCTCTCTTCTGGGAACGCTTTCAACAAGATTTTGGAGTGTGTCTGTAGGAATTTTTGCTCATTCATCCGGAAGAGCATTAGTGAGATCAGACACCGATGCTGGATGAGAGGACCTGACTCGCAATCTCCATCTAGTTCATCCCAAAGATGTTCAAAAGGGTTGAAGTCAGGGCTATGTGTGGGCCAGTAAACCATGCCTTTATGGACTTTGATTTTTGCACTGAGGCATGCTGCAATGGAAAAGAGCCTTTCCCAAACTCTTCCCATAAAACTGGAAGCATACTGTTCAATTTTGAACTGTTCAAAATATCTTGGAATTTTAAAGCATTAAGATTTCTCTTCACTGGAATTAAGAGGCCCGGGTCCCTCCTCCAGTCAGACTTTACACTTGGCACAATGCAGTCAGGCAGACAATGTTCTCTTGGCATTTACCAAACTCAGACTCATCCATCAGACTCCAGATAGAGAAGTGTGATATGCCACTTCACAGAACAAGTTTTCACTGCTCCAGAGTCCAGTAGCAGTGTGCTTTACACCAATCCATCCCATGCTTGGCATTTTCTATGATATTGTAAGGTTTGCATACAGCTGCTTGGTCATTTAAATCCATGCCATAAAGCTCCCAGCACACAATTTTTGTGCTGATGTTAAAACCAGAGGAGGTTTGGAACTCTGCAGTAATTGAGTCAGCAGAGCATTTGTGACTTTTACACACAATGTGCCTTAGCACTCAGCAACCCCGCTCTGTAACTTTATATGATCTGTAAGTCTTACATGATCATTTCATGGCTAAGTTGTTGTGGTTCCTCAGCTCTTCCACTTTGTAAAAATAGTACTTATAGTTGATGGCGGAACATCTAGTAGGGTAGAAATTTCACAAATTGACTCGAAATGCTAGCATCCTATTACAGTACCACTCTCAAATTCAGTGAGCTCTTCAGAGTGACGAGCTGGGGATAAGTATAATTTTCATCTGAACCAGTATCATTGTTATTTGACTCTCGTATTGAGTCTGAGTTCTATTAAAAAAAGGCTAAAAATAATATTTGAGATCAAACATTGGCATTCAGCGTTTTCCAGACAGATTACTGATTTTCTGTTTACCTATATTACATAAGTGGTCTTTCATACTGGTTTTAGCACTTTGAGTACACATTCATAGAGTTATGCTGTCCTGCTGGTAGGACCATTATAAATCTTTTTAAGGTCCCTTTAGCACCATTCTGCTGTGAAAATAAACAGCACTGACCAATGGTTTCAGTTGTGTTGACAAACCCAATATCTATTGCCAAACTGCAGTTTGGCTCAGTAAACTCTTAGAATTTTCTGTATTTAGTGGTTAATTCCATCAACATAGCAGAAGGCAGTTATTTTCATAAAACGCTCTGCTGCACACCAAACTGTAGACCAAGTGGAACTAAGCTAAAGAGCTTAGTAATTTGGGACTAAAAGAAAAGAGTGAATATTACAATCTTCAGTTGCTCAGGATTTATTTGTATAAGACAGAAACTCAATTAAAAACAGTGAATTTATAAATAGATCTATTTTTCTTTTTTTTAACCATCTTTGGTTTTACTACAATGCCCTTTGTCAGTAAGCTATTAAGAGCTTCCACATTTTCACCCAGCCTCAAGTCAAGGCTTTTCTCATTCTATTAACCTAACCCGATTACTTGCAGTCTTTAAGTTGGTTCTTGCAGAAACTCCACTACTTTAATTTTTTGAGTAAACAAAGAGCTAGTTACCTTACTCGATCACAACATGCCAATTCCAGTAGGCTACCGTCAGAAAAGCAGAGTTGTTAGCACAGGTTTTTGAGCCAACCAAGCAGCCACCTTACTTGTTTTTATCTTTGAACAGTTTTGGGCCAAAACACACTGCTGATTGTTTAGTTCTGTACGAGGCATCCAGAACCCTCAGATCTTCTGGGAAAGGTCTTTCATACAAACCAAGAGTTGGAACCAGACAGTCTGAGGCAGCTTTCAGTGTATATGCTCCTCAGCTTTGGAACCAGCTCCCAGAAGATCTGAGATGTACTGATACTCTCGGCCTGTTTAAATCTTGCTCAAGACATTTTTATTTGCAGTAGCTTTTGAATAATTTTTTTAGCTTTATACATTACTATACTTTCTTTTTACGTTTTAGATATTTTTCAATTGTTTTAATTAGTCTGTTTTTATCTATTTTATTATTTTTTAGTATATTTTATCTTAGAAGTTATTAACTTAATTAACAAATTAATTTTAAAAAGATTTCATTTTCAAATTGTGCTCATTTTAGTATCTTAATATTTTAAATATTCAAAAGTTGCAGCATTTCTACATTTGTCTTTTGTGGCTAGCGCTTTTACACACATTCATACTTTTGCATTTTTTGTTATTCTTATTGTTGTTGTTTTTAATATCTACATAACTGTATATTCTCAGTGTAAAGCACCTAGAATTGCATTCTGCCAGAAAGGTGCTCTATAAATAAACTTGCCTTCCCTCACCACCACCTAAACTCCTTTCACATGCAGAGTAGAAAGCAATGGAGGAATTTTTCATGGCTGAATACAGTACAGTATGTTATCGCCTGAAGTGAAAAAGTAGGTCATCAGCCTTGTGGAGAGCAGTGAAGCTTCACTGCTCTGCAGAGTAGGATGTTGGCTGCAGTCTGAATGTACAGCTTGCGTTAAATTGCACCAATACCAAATATAACAACATAGCTGATGTATAACATTTCAAGAGGATCAGGAAAAAAATCAGTAAGTGAAAGTCTTGATGCAGTAAGTGAAAGCTTCTTCTGATGCTAACAAATTAACTTCACATTGAGAACATGAGACAAAAAATATCAACAGCTGGTGTAACAAGACATGCAAATATATGCAATACAATGAATCAATGGCACCTGAGGAAGAGACTGAGGAATAAGAGGAGTAGCACAGCCCCACTTCATTACTGTCTTCTTATAACAGAAGCTCTTCTTCACTTTTAATTCTTTTAGAGCACAGTGAATCTTCAGCACCGTCGACACCCTGTTTTAAATTAATTCCTGTAAGCAGTTGGCAGGTGTCATCGGTACTGCTCTTGACTGCTTTTTACATTTCCAACACACCTTCTCAATCACAATTGAAAATATATAAAATTACATAGCTTCTTCTTCTTCTTTATGACCATTTCTTTTTCCATGTTCCCACATGGTAATGTAAAAGGAAAATGCATAATAATATGCACCTAAAAGCAAATGATCCAGCCACTCTTGGCATTTTAAGAAGGTGACATTATGATGTCAGGAGTAGGAACATATTACATCACAGCGACACAAAGTTTGAAGTAATGGTTTTCCATTTCCAGCAAAGAAGTCTGGCCAACATTAGATCATTTGTAGGAGTATTTTCATAGCAATATGACTTTTCAGGATGAGGTTATGAATGAAACACTGTCCTGCTTCTTCCATTGGCAATATTTCAAAAAATGATTTTCTTTCAGCCAGCTAGTTGCTTTTTCATATCTTCAGTCTGTACCAGAATTGAACAGCCCTTCTAATGCTTCACAAAAATTAACTAATGACCCCAATTTTATCTCTGCAGTGCTGATCTTTAGTTATAAAACTGTTTGTAAGATTAAGAAGGTGTACATTACCAATATTCCCTAGCATCTTCTATATTTCCATGGTGACATGGTGATAGAGTTGGTCTCCAACAGATATTAAAACAGAGATATTGCACTACATGGCATGTGTCTTTAATAGACCATCAGAACCTTTAATGGGCCTACATGTTCTGAATACGAAAGAGATGAAAATGTACTACAAAAAATTCACAGCACTGAACCAAATTCTTTTAACTTTTTATGGGTAGCATGTTAGTAAATGCTTGTGTACTAACATATGCTCTTAAATCACTCCCAGCAAGGTTCTCATTCTTGCTATTTATCTGTTCATTAAGAACTTGTTTGGATCATCAGTTCAAAAGGAAAATTAACTCATCTTGTTTTGTATGACATCAAGTTAATAGATTCAGTGACTTTAAATCCCATCTTTAGGCTAATTTCCACCATTTTTTGTTTGTTGTGTATTAATACAATTGTCAATGCTGAATGCTCCCTCATTTTCAGTCACAATATGGACCTAACTTAGTTTTTCAATAATACCTTTATTTATTTCAAAAGGTACATTTTGCCAAAGCCACACCACCCACATAAGTGTCATGGTCCCCCCTGTCCTCTCTGGTGCGGATCCACCCACCTCTCTCTTTTCTCTCCCTCACGCCTCTCTCTCTCCCTCCTCTGTCGGGCTGGGTTGGGGACAAATTAACCTTT